>JAXCGZ010013745.1:10000-12500 GCA_037179515.1 Halocaridina rubra | reverse complement strand
TGCTGACCTCTGGACAGGAAATAATCATTACAGTCAGGGAAAATGATAAGCTTTTTAGATACTCTTTGCCATGATAAAGGAAGTTTCTATTTAAAGGGAACCCTTGTCCGTGCTAAGACCTGGCAAAATTCGTGCAAATAAAGTTTTGGTTAATAATATAATACGTACATTTTCTTTTCTATTTAACGTAGCATGAAAATACCAGGATTTCCGTGACTTCATGAGTTGAAAAGTCCCGATCTGTTAGCCAAAAAGGGTCCGAAGTTTGAGCCCGTCTCGTTCCATGACGAAAATGTGAAGCTTTTTACCAAGTCATGACGTGAATGTGAAACTTACAAGAGTGGCATCTGTTGTTTCGTGGTCCGTGCCGTATCAGCAAGTATAATATATTATACAATGGAAATGAAAGGATATGGGTGGAATCAACTTGAACATGAAAATTAGAGCAAAAGCTGCGTGCATGTGCTTATCCTATGACGAAAAAAGAAAATAAATCTTTTCAAAAAGTGCATGAAAATGAAGACAAGGCACAAAAGAGGGGAGGAAAATGAAGACAAGGCACAAAAGAGGGGGGGAAATGAAAACAAGGAAGAGGGGAGGAAAATGAAGACAAGGCACAAAAGAGGGGAGGAAAATGAAGACAAGGCACAAAAGAGGGGAGGAAAATGAAGACAAGGCACAAAAGAGGGGAGGAAAATGAAGACAAGGCACAAAAGAGGGGAGGAAAATGAAGACAGGGCACAAAGGAGAGGATGAAAATGAAGACAAGGCACAAAAGAGGAGAGGAAAATGAAGACAAGGCACAAAAGAGGGGAGACACTGAGAAGAAGAGTAAATATAAACCTTATTAAGATAATATTGAATCATGATGAAGAGGGGGTGGCACTTGATTGACATCCATTAAACGAGGGGAAGATGAGGACGTGCTGGCATTAGGAGGCGGGAACTGAGCCGAAGTAGGAAGCGCAGGGTATGAAGGAAGCAGAATAAGAACTTTAGCTGCGAATATAGAGAAGGAAGATGAACGTATTTAAGAAGGAGGAATGCACATACACAGGAAAAGAGGAGGTAATCAGAAACCAGATGAAGTTTCGCTAGGAATGAAAAGAAAAAGAAATTATCATAATTAGGAAGAGAGACGTGAACAGACGTATATAAAAGAAAGGTAATCAGACACCAGAAGTGGGACCTTATGGCTAGAGTTAAATAGATGAGCAGGATTAATTAAAAATAATTAAGATTAAGAAAAGGAAGACTCACAGAAAACAGAATGGAAGCTTAGCTAGGAGTAAGAATAGAAAGATGAGAAGGAAGAGGGAGTTGAGCAGGAAGAGGAAGTTGAGCAGGTTTATGGAAAGAAAGATATACGCAGGAATCAGAAAAGCGAGCTTAAGAGTAAGAATGGAATGATAAGCAGGATTATCGAGAGAGCATTAAACAGGAGTACGAAAAGTTAACACAAAGGAAGATTAGCGACCAGAGAAAAGAGAGAGCTGGGCAGGATTAGGATGCAAAAAAGGATTTACTTTATGAATAGGGATATATTAAAGAGTAAGAATAAGATGTAAATTTGTAAGGGAGAGTCTCTGAGCAGTAATCTTGAGAAGCATGAGATGAGCAGAAGCAGGTAGAGAAAGATCAGCTGGAATCGAAATTAAAAGCTGATAGAGTTAAAAAATTAAAGAAGAGCAGATTAGAATACTGAGCAGGGTTAAGAATAAGCACATAAGCTGGAACCTGCACAGAAATAAAAGCTTAAGATGAGCAGGAATAAAAAGAGTAATACCTGAATCAAGAGGAAGAGCAGGAATAGTTTTTGATAACGAGTCATATTAGGTAAAACTTATTAATAATAATAATAATAATAATAATAAACCTTTATTTCCATTATACAATGGGTATTCGTCAGCCGGGGCAAGCCCCAACCCCCCACTGTGGTGTCCAACCACAGCAGTACCTGCCAGTATACAGCTTAAACTCTCGGTCTTGGACGGGAACCGATCTTTCGACCTCGTGAATGCGAAGCCAGTGCGTTACCACTGATTATGATGAACAAGAATAAGAAGAGTAAAATGATCTAGAGTAGTAGTAATCAAAGGAACAGATCCAGGAATAGGATCATGAGCAGGAACTGGGGAAAACATAAATCCAGCAGCAGGAAAAATGAGACAATGAACTTGGAAGGAGTAGAGAAATATATTTTAAATAAAAAGTGTAAAACATCGACCCCACATAAAAGTTGGAAAAGATGTAGACGAAGAAGAAAAAGATCTTAATATAGATAATGTTCTTTATACTCCCCTTGTAGAGGGGAATAGCCAATTCTAAGCAATATCCTCACCCAGTCCCATTTAGTCGACTTATACTACTTGTAGGGAAAAAAAAAGCAGCATTTTCGTCTTCAACCCTAGGAGAAGAAGGAAAAAAATGTAGAATTCCCCTCAGGGGAACACGGAGGAGGTATTCTTGTCCTATGCCCCATGAATAAAAAAAAAAATAT
>JAXCGZ010013745.1:0-2500 GCA_037179515.1 Halocaridina rubra | reverse complement strand
AAGCACTAGAATCTAAAATAATAAAACACGTGGTATTAAAATTGAACATATTAAAAGCCATAAAATTCAACCGTTAACATAAAAATATAAAATTACAAAAGTACATGGTTCAGAGATAAAATGAATCGTCAACATCTTATTAAAACTAAGGTAGGATGTACGCTTATATGGATGCACGGTAGTCTAAAGCATTTCTTTTATTTATTTAAGAGGTAAGTTTTTAGTTTTTCCTTAAATATATGTAACGAAGGCGATTTCTTTGTTTTCTGGAATTACTGTTATATATTGTTGGTGCTTTGATTAATATATTTCGAGCTCCCATATCCGTTTTAGTTCTCTGAATAAAAAGATCATTTGATTGACGTGTATTTCTAGTTATCGTGTTCCCCACCGTTGGTAAAAACGAACAGCCAATCAGGCAACAGATTGTTACAAATTTTATATGCAAGTACACATATAGCAAAAGTAATTTTGCACCTCATGTTCAACCATTTAAGTTCGCAAAGAATAGGTGTTACGTGATCATATTTTCTAGCTCCACCGAAAGCTACTTTGGCGGCAAAATTTTCTAATTTCTGTACTCTTTCCACTTGTTGTTTGGTTGTTACACCCCAGACTTTTAAACAATAATTAACGATGCTCAAAACCAGCGACTGTACAACTGTTACAACGTGTTGTTTTATCAAAGCTATCCTTGATCCTATTCAAAAACATTAGTATACCACTAATTTTACTAGATATATGATTAATATGTAGAGAGAGAGAGAGAGAGAGAGAGAGAGAGAGAGAGAGAGAGAGAGAGAGAGAGAGAGAGAGAGAGAGAGAGGACCTTTTGTATTTTTCTATATATATAAGGAACTTAAGGAAATTGAGAATATTTTCAACACCCATTTGGCACATTCTTTTCAGTAGATACAAATTTTCTCTCTCTCTCTCTCTCTCTCCTCTCTCATCTCTCCTCTCTTCTCTCTCTCTCTCCTCTCTCATCTCTCTCTCTCTCTCTCTCTCTCTCTCTCTCTCTCTCTCTCTACTCTCTCTCTCTTTCTCGCGTGGTAGACATGGTGATACTGGCTCCCAGGGACGATACAGCAATACCAACACTAGGATAAGTCATACTTACAAACAAAACAGAGAAAGAAGGGATTATGATTATGTGCAAAGTCAAAGATATGGATGTTATAATTGTGGTGAGTTCAATCACCGCCAATCAAATTGTAGATTTGATCATAAAGTTAAATGTAATGTAATGTCATGAATATGGTCATAAGAGTAGATTATGGTAAAAATAATGATTATTAGAATCATGGCCAAGAAGACAGTGCCGATGTGAAAGTTACTTGTAAATATAATGATAGATTATCTGTCGTACATATAAATGCACAATCTCTGTTATCCCATATACTAGAAATTGAACATATGCTTGTACAAGAAAATATTGATGTTCTTTGCATTAGCGAATCATGGCTGTATCCGTCAATTAATAATGCATTTATTAATATTCCTTCATATAATATTTATCGCTACGACAGTGGTAGAGGTGGAGGTGTATGTTTATTTGTTAAAAATTATTTGAAGGCCACTGAACTAAATCTTGAAACTGAGAAGCACGAAGGAGTGGAAGATAAATGGAATCTCTGTCCAAACATAAAAAGTTTCCTTCTATTATCATAGGCTGCGTGTACCGCCACCCCAAAGCCCCGGTAACCTCTTTTAGCTATATTTTGGACGTTTTTAAGGAAATAATTTTAAAAAACAAACCAGTTTTTATATATGGCGATTTTAATGATGATCAACTAAAAAGAGAAAATAAAATGAGTAGACTTATTAAGAATTTAAATCTAGAACAGATTATAAATAAACCAACTAGAATCACTCCCACTTCAGTTTCCCAAATCGATCTAGTAATAACAAACTCCAAACATATGATAACTAAGTGTGACGTAATGCCAAGCCCTATAGCAGACCACGAGGAAATTGTAACGTCCCTAAATATTCGCAAAACCAAAAGAGACAACCAATCTTTAAAACATTCAGATGCTTAAGAAATTATTCACAAGAATTACTTTGTAGTTTACTTATGAATGAAGTACATAAATTAAATGAAATTCTATATACCGATAATATAAACATACAAGTAAAAATTCTAACCAGTGTCCTTATCATCATGTATAGATCGATGTGCACCACTCGTGACAAGAGAAATATTTCGTCCCCCCGCTCCTTGGATAACAGATGACATAAAAAACATGATGAAAGAAAGAGACAAACTACAAAATGAAGTAAAACTACAAAGAGATAATATCCCTTTAAGAGAAAAGTTTACAGAGCATAAGAAACAAGTAAAATCATTATTAAGTAACAGTAAGAAACAGTATTACAAAAATGAATTTCAAAAACGCTAAAGGCAATATCTCTGATACATGGAAAATTGCTAAAACCATGCTTTCCAATAACTGTAATAAAAGTAGTAACATATCAATTATACCCGATGAGGTAGATG
>JAXCGZ010013744.1:40000-58782 GCA_037179515.1 Halocaridina rubra | reverse complement strand
TATATATATATATATATATATATATATATATATATATATATATATATATATATATATATATATATATATATATATATATATATATATATATATACATATATATATATATATATATATATATATATATATATATATATATATATATATATATATATATATATATATATATATATATATATATATATATATATATATATATATATATATATATATATATATATATATGTATATGTTAAAGCTGTTGGTGCTCAAGGTCCAATATTTGGACAGTCGTAATCTATTACACAATTATCGTTTCTGTCTCTCACTTCACATGGATTAGGACAGGTTCTCCGGGGAGGATCTGCAACGCGTGCTGGGGAAAAAAAAACCGAGTCCTCATCGTCAAAATCTTCTTCTTCCAAGTCTTTAAACTGTTCTCCAGTGTTTTTCACGCCATTTGTCGATTTTTGCGATAAATCTTCACAATTCGAGGATGATTTGGAGTATATGTTACAATGCTGCAGTGAATCTTCGGTATACTGAGCCATTGTTTCAGAACCAGCTTTAAGAGACAGCAAAATAGCTGTCTCAGCATCAATGTCCAGATCTTTCAGGAACCTTAGAGTCCCTTCTACGCCTCTATTCATAAGACAGATAAGATCCAGCCTGCATACATATCGTTTATCTTCAAACAAGCATTTGCCTTGACACTGGGTATGAGTACTTTTTGGCTGATCTTGGAAATCAGAAGGTAAATACTTTTCTGATTTTACAGAAGGAGAAAACATGTTTCTGATGAGGCACTTCACATCCAGGCTGCAGGTGCCATCAGGAAAGGCAACTTCGCATTCCTCGTTGCAGTCATTGAAAGAAGTAGTATATGTCACTGATTTGTCACGTCCATTTTCTTCTGCTGGTGTTCCATTTGTCAGTGTAATTACAGAAAGAAAACCAATTGTTATCACCATATATGAAAGTATAAGTTTAGAACCAGGGCCTTGGGTAATCCAGGTAAATGAATTCATTCTCACCAGGGACGTGTATCAAGTCTGTTTGGTGTAAAAGCTTGTACGCAACTAAATGATAAGTTATGTTTCTACTCAGAGCGAAATTGATAAGACTTTCTCATTGGGAAATGGGTTCTCCCTCATGATGCAATTCTTTTAACCAGATATACGTAATTATAATTACAGAAAACTATACAAAATTTCTAAGTTACTAAGTGGAATTAGTTGCAGCTTGGTTTGGGTATAGATTTTTTTTTTTAATTTACATACATACATACATACATACATACATACATACATACATACATACATACATACATACATACATACATACATACATACATACATACATACATACATACATACATACATACATACATACATACATACATACATACATACATACATACATACATACATACATACATACATAAGGGGGGATATGGTGACAGTCTTTAAATTCCTTCATGGTTATGATAGAGTGGATAGGGATCGATATTTCGATATGGCTGGCTCTAGAACTAGAGGTCATAGTTTGAAGCTTCGTAAGAAAACTTGTTTGCAGGATGTAAGGAAATACTTTTTCAGTGTAAGAGTAGTTGATAATTGGAATTGGCTAAGCGAGGAGGTAGTTAATGCTATCTCAATCCATAGTTTTAAGGACAGGTATGATAAGTATCACTAAGTATAAAATGGAAGAGATCAGGAGACGGGAAGATACGAGCTTTGGGCTCTTTCCCGTAAACACAATTAGGTAATCACAATTAGGTAATCACATACATACATACATATATACATACATACATACATACATACATACAAACAGTTGACTATAAAGAGACAGTAATCGAAAAAATGAAAGACGTTGTGATGGAAAGGGCAAACCCACTCATCAGACAGGCACTTGATAAGGAGAAGACAGTGGTAATCTCAGGCATAAGTGAATCCCAGGAGCCAACATGGCAGGGGAGACTTGAAGAAAATAAAGCTAACGTTGTAGACCTGATAAGAAAGCTTGGAGTAGTATGTGGTCCTGAGGATATTGTAAACATACACCAACTAGGTAAATATTCGAGGGAAGGAAAGCCGAGACCAACAAAAGTAACCTTTGAGAGAGGGGAGACATGTAGGGAAATATTGTTGAGAAAAAAAAGTCTAAAAGACCTTCAAGAATGCAAAGAAGTGTTCATTAGACGATACAGAACACAGGAAGAGATGGGAAAGATCAAAAACTTGTTGCAAGAGGCAAGAAGGTTAAATGATGAAAGAAATGAAGAAGAGAAGAAAAATTTTCGTTACAGAATACTTCCAGACAAAGGGGAGATAAAGAAGATAATGACAGAAGATCAGGGGATGGGGCCTCAGTAAGATTGTTATACACAAATGCTGATGGATTAGCTGGTAAGGCAGTAGAATTAAAAGATAGGATTCACAACAGTAAGGCAGATATAGTAGCAATTACAGAGACTAAGTTGAGTGAGGACATAAACAGTGTCACAGTTTTTCCTAAGGGCTTCAGAATACTAAGGGTCGAAAGATCTGAGAGGACTGGTGGAGGGATAGCACTGCTCATAAGTGAGAGGATTCAAGTTGAAGAAATAAACTTGGCTATAGAAAGTGAGTTCAGGGAATTTCTTGTTGCTCGCATAAATACTGGGTCAGAGAGCATTATAATAACTGTTGTATACAACCCACCAAGGAACCAAAATAGGCTTGAAATTTATGAGGAAAGTCATATAGGTACGATTGAAGTCATAAACTCAGTTGTTAACATGGCGCGGGAGAAAAAATGTAGGATTTTGATTATGGGAGACTTTAATCATAAAGAGATAGATTGGATAAATCTTGACCCACACAGTGGTGAGGACTCATTTGGGGCAAGATTCCTAGACTGCGTACAAGGGAATTTCCTACACCAACATGTAATGGAACCAACAAGAGCCAGGGGTGGGGATGAGCCATCACTACTTGATCTGGTGTTCACAGATAATGTGTTGGATATTGAAAATATTAAGTATGAACCACCAATTGGAAAGAGTGACCACTGTGTGTTGTTGATGGAGTATATCATTGAAGACATTCTTCCTGAGAGTAGAGGCACTGAGGACATGAGGAGGAACTATCCGAAAGGAGATTACATCAAAATGAATGAGCTTTTTGCAGTTATTGACTGGAGAACCTTATTTTACAACAAATCTGTACAAGAAATGTATGACATCTTTTGTGAGAAATATGGGAAGATAGTAGATTGCTGCATACCTGTCACCAAAGTAGGTGTAATTCATGCCAGAGAGAAATGGTTCGATAATGGGTGTAAAAGAGCTAAGGAGTGGAGAGACAAATGCTGGAAAAGGTATAGGAGGAGAAAAAACATAAATGACTGGCAAACCTACAAAAGAGCAAGAAATGACTACCTAAGTAAAAGGAGAGAGGCAGAGAGAGACTCTGAGAGGGACATCACCAGGAAGGCTAAAGAAAATCCCAAGCTTTTCCACAGCTTTATCAGAGGAAAACTGAAGGTAAAAGAACAGGTTTTAAGGCTAAAGAGAGCGGATGGAAGCATCACTGAGACGGACGAAGAGATCTGAAAAGAATTGAACAAGGAGTTTCAGTCAGTATTTGCAGTAGAAAATACCCCACCCCCTCAGATTGCAGTGATAGAAGCTCAATGGCCGGTATTAGAGAACATCAACCTTACAGCCACAGAGGTATGCAAAGCGCTGATGGATTTAGATGTTCATAAAGCTACAGGTCCCGATGACATATCCCCTCATGTGCTTAAAAAATGCGCAAACACAATATCAGTGGCACTAAGTATCATATTTAAGGAGTCACTGGAGTCGGGGGAGATTCCAAGATGCTGGAAACAAGCAAATGTGATACCTATCTTCAAAAAGGGAAGGAGGGATGCGGCTCTGAACTATAGACCAGTTTCCTTGACCAGCATAGTTTGCAAAGTTATGGAGAAACTACTAAGGAAACATATCTCTCTTCACTTGGAATCCTTCAACTTTTTGTCAGTGAGGCAACATGGCTTCAGAGAAGGAAGATCAACAGTAACAAACTTATTAGAATTTTATGATGAGGTAAGCCAAATCTTACAGGAAAGAGAGGGCTGGGCAGATTGCATATTCCTAGACTTCCAGAAAGCGTTTGACACTGTTCCACATGGGAGACTTATTAGGAAGCTGCAATCAATGGCTAGAATAGGTGGAAATGTCTTGGAATGGATAAAAACTTACTTAGAAGGAAGGGAACAGAGGGTTAGAGTAAGACACTCAGTGTCTGAATGGAGAAGAGTTAGTAGTGGAGTTCCACAGGGTTCCGTTTTAGGGCCACCTTTGTTCCTTGTATATGTAAATGACCTACCAGAGTCTGTAAATTCATTCATGAATATGTTTGCAGATGATGCAAAGATTGTGAAGAAAGTAAAAAACAAGAACAATGGTAGAGAACTTCAGGAGGATCTAAATAATCTGCATGAGTGGTCAGAAAAGTGGCTAATGAAATTCAATTCCTCAAAATGTAAGGTAATGAGAATGGATACAAGTGCAAGAAGGCCCAAGCTTGACTACTCGGTGGCTGGAGTACAACTTCAAGAGACAGAAAATGAGAGAGATCTAGGAGTAAACATACTGGCAGATTTGTCTCCATAAATACATATAAATGGCGTAGTAAAGGCAGCATATGCATTCTTATCAAATGTAAGGGTAGCCTTCAGGCACATGGACAAGGAAATGTTCAGAAATATTTATGTAACCTATGTGAGGCCAAAACTCGAATATGCAGCCCCCTTTTGGAACCCGCACTTGAAAAAGCACATAGCTAAGCTTGAAAAAGTTCAAAGACATGCCACGAAACTGGTGCCAGAAATACGCAATCTGAGTTATGATGAGAGGCTGAGGGAATTAGACTTGCCATCACTCGAAGCTAGAAGAGTAAGGGGGAATATGGTGACAGTCTTTAAATTCCTTCATGGTTATGATAGAGTGGATAGGGATCGATATTTCGATATGGCTGGCTCTAGAACTAGAGGTCATAGTTTGAAGCTTCGGAAGAAAACTTGTTTGCAGGATGTAAGGAAATACTTTTTCAGTGTAAGAGTAGTTGATAATTGGAATTCGCTAAGCGAGGAGGTAGTTAATGCTATCTCAATCCATAGTTTTAAGGACAGGTATGATAAGTATCACTAAGTCTAAAAATGGAACCGATGAGGAGACGGGAAGATACGAGCTTTGGGCTCTTTCCCGTAAACACAATTAGGTAATCACAATTAGGTAATCACATACATACATACATACATACATACATACATACATACATACATACATACATACATACACACACACACACACATACATACATACATACATACATACATACATACATACATACATACATACATACATACATCATAACATGGCACGGGGAAAAAAATGTAGGATTTTGATTATGGGAGACTTTAATCATAAAGAGATAGATTGGATAAATCTTGACCCACACAGTGGTGAGGACTCATTCGGGGCAAGATTCCTAGACTGCGTACAAGGGAATATCCTACACCAACATGTAATGGAACCAACAATGGCCAGGGGTGGGGATGAGCCATCACTACTTGATCTAGTGTTCACAGATAATGTGTTGGATATTGAAAAAATTGAGTATTAACCACCAATTGGAAAGAGTGACCACTGTGTGTTGTTGATGGAGTATATCATTGAAGATATTCTTCCTGAGAGTAGAGGCACTGAGGACATGAGGAGGAACTATCCGAAAGGAGATTACATCAAAATGAATGAGCTTTTTGCAGTTATTGACTGGAGAACCTTATTTTACAACAAATCTGTACAAGAAATGTATGACATCTTTTGTGAGAAATATGGGAAGATAGTAGATTGCTGCATACCTGTCACCAAAGTAGGTGTAATTCATGCCAGAGAGAAATGGTTCGATAATGGGTGTAAAAGAGCTAAGGAGTGGAGAGACAAATGCTGGAAAAGGTATAGGAGGAGAAAAAACATAAATGCCTGGCAAACCTACAAAAGAGCAAGAAATGACTACCTAAGTAAAAGGAGAGAGGCAGAGAGAGACTCTGAGAGGGACATCACCAGGAAGGCTAAAGAAAATCCCAAGCTTTTCCACAGCTTTATCAGAGGAAAACTGAAGGTAAAAGAACAGGTTTTAAGGCTAAAGAGAGCGGATGGAAGCATCACTGAGACGGATGAAGAGATCTGCAAAGAATTGAACAAGGAGTTTCAGTCAGTATTTACAGTAGAAAATACCCCACCCCCTCAGATTGCAGTGATAGAAGCTCAAGGGCCGGTATTAGAGAACATCAACCTTACAGCCACAGAGGTATGCAAAGCGCTGATGGATTTAGATGTTCATAAAGCTACAGGTCCCGATGACATATCCCCTCATGTGCTTAAAAAATGCGCAAACACAATATCAGTGGCACTAAGTATCATATTTAAGGAGTCACTGGAGTCGTGGGAGATTCCAAGATGCTGGAAACAAGCAAATGTGATAACTATCTTCAAAAAGGGAAGGAGGGATACGGCTCTGAGCTATAGACCAGTTTCCTTGACCAACATAGTTTGCAAAGTTATGGAGAAACTACTAAGGAAACATATTTCTCTTCACTTGGAATCCTTCAACTTTTTGTCAGTGAGGCAACATGGCTTCAGAGAAGGTAGATCAACAGTAACAAACTTATTAGAATTTTATGATGAGGTAAGCCAAATCTTACAGGAAAGAGAGGGCTGGGCAGATTGCATATTCCTAGACTTCCAGAAAGCGTTTGACACTCTTCCACATGGGAGACTTATTAGGAAGCTGCAATCAATGGCTAGAATAGGTGGAAATGTTTTGGAATGGATAAAAACTTACTTAGAAGGAAGGGAACAGAGGGTTAGAGTAAGACACTCAGTGTCTGAATGGAGAAGAGTCAGTAGTGGAGTTCCACAGGGTTCAGTTTTAGGGCCACTTTTGTTCCTTGTATATGTAAATGACCTACCAGAGTCTATAAATTTATTCATGAATATGTTTGCAGATGATGCAAAGATTGTGAAGAAAGTAAAAAACGAGAACAATGGTAGAGAACTTCAGGAGGATCTAAATAATCTGCATGAGTGGTCAGAAAAGTGGCTAATGAACTTCAATACTTCAAAATGTAAGGTAATGAGAATGGGTACAAGTGCAAGAAGGCCCAAGCTTGACTACTCGGTGGCTGGAGTACAACTTCAAGAGACAGAAAATGAGAGAGATCTAGGAGTAAACATACTGGCAGATTTGTCTCCAGAAATACATATAAATGGCATAGTAAGGGCAGCATATGCATTCTTATCAAATGTAAGGGTAGCCTTCAGGCACATGGACAAGGAAATGTTCAGAAATATTTATGTAACCTATATGAGGCCAAAACTCGAATATGCAGCCCCCTTTTGGAATCCGCACTTGAAAAAGCACATAGCTAAGCTTGAAAAAGTCCAAAGACATGCCACGAAACTGGTGCCAGAAATACGCAATCTGAGTTATGATGAGAGGCTGAGGGAATTAGACTTGCCATCACTCGAAGCTAGAAGAGTGAGGGGGGATACGGTGACAGTCTTTAAATTCCTTCATGGTTATGATAGAGTGGATAGGGATCGATATTTTGATATGGCTGGCTCTAGAACTAGAGGTCATAGTTTGAAGCTTCGTAAGAAAACTTGTTTGCAGGATGTAAGGAAATACTTTTTCAGTGTAAGAGTAGTTGATAATTGGAATTCGCTAAGCGAGGAGGTAGTTAATGCTATCTCAATCCATAGTTTTAAGGACAGGTATGATAAGTATCACTAAGTATAAAATGGAAGAGATCAGGAGACGGGAAGATACGAGCTTTGGGCTCTTTCCCGTAAACACAATTAGGTAATCACAATTAGGTAATCACATACATACATGCATGCATGCATGCATACATACATACATACATACATACATACATACATACATACATACATACATACATACATACATACACACACACACACATGCATACATACATACATACATACATACATATATACATATATACATACATACAAGATGCTGGAAACAAGCAAATGTGATACCTATCTTTAAAAAGGGAAGGAGGGATACGGCTCTGAATTATAGACCAGTTTCCTTGACCAGCATAGTTTGCAAAGTTATGGAGAAACTACTAAGGAAACATATCTCTCTTCACTTGGAATCCTTCAACTTTTTGTCAGTGAGGCAACATGGCTTCAGAAAAGGTAGATCAACAGTAACAAAGTTATTAGAATTTTATGATGAGGTAAGCCAAATCTTACAGGAAAGAGAGGGCTGGGCAGATTGCATATTCCTAGACTTCCAGAAAGCGTTTGACACTGTTCCACATGGGAGACTTATTAGGAAGCTGCAATCAATGGCTAGAATAGGTGGAAATGTTTTGGAATGGATAAAAACTTACTTAGAAGGAAGGGAACAGAGGGTTAGAGTAAGACATTCAGTGTCTGAATGGAGAAGAGTCAGTAGTGGAGTTCCACAGGGTTCAGTTTTAGGGCCACTTTTGTTCCTTGTATATGTAAATGACCTACTAGAGTCTATAAATTCATTCATGAATATGTTTGCAGATGATGCAAAGATTGTGAAGAAAGTAAAAAACGAGAACAATGGTAGAGAACTTCAGGAGGATCTAAATAATCTGCATGAGTGGTCAGAAAAGTGGCTAATGAAATTCAATACTTCAAAATGTAAGGTAATGAGAATGGGTACAAGAGCAAGAAGGCCCAAGCTTGACTACTCGGTGGCTGGAGTACAACTTCAAGAGACAGAAAATGAGAGAGATCTAGGAGTAAACATACTGGCAGATTTGTCTCCAGAAATACATATAAATGGCATAGTAAGGGCAGCATATGCATTCTTATTCAAATGTAAGGGTAGCCTTCAGGCACATGGACAAGGAAATGTTCAGAAATATTTATGTAACCTATGTGAGGCCAAAACTCGAATATGCAGCCCCCTTTTGGAATCCGCACTTGAAAAAGCACATAGCTAAGCTTGAAAAAGTTCAAAGACATGCCACGAAACTGGTGTCAGAAATACGCAATCTCAGTTATGATGAGAGGATGAGGGAATTAGACTTACCATCACTCGAAGCTAGAAGAGTGAGGAGGGATATGGTGACAGTCTTTAAATTTCTTCATGGTTATGATAGAGTGGATAGGGATCGATATTTTGATATGACTGGCTCTAGAACTAGAGGTCATAGTTAGAAGCTTCGTAAGAAAAGTTCTTTGCAGGATGTATGGAAATACTTTTTCAGTGTAAGAGTAGTTGATAATTGGAATTCGCTAAGCGAGGAGGTAGTTAATGCTATCTCAATCCATAGTTTTAAGGACAGGTATGATAAGTATCACTAAGTATAAAATGGAACCGATGAGGAGACGGGAAGATACGAGCTTTGGGCTCTTTCCCGTAAACACAATTAGGTAATCAAAATTAGGTAATCACATACATGTAAGGGTAGCCTTCAGGCACATGGACAAGGAAATGTTCAGAAATATTTATGTAACCTATGTGAGGCCAAAACTCGAATATGCATCCCCCTTTTGGAATCCGCACTTGAAAAAGCACATAGCTAAGCTTGAAAAAGTTCAAAGACATGCCACGAAACTGGTGCCATAAATACGCAATCTCAGTTATGATGAGAGGCTGAGGGAATTAGACTTACCATCACTCGAAGCTAGAAGAGTGAGGGGGGGATATGGTGACAGTCTTTAAATTCCTTCATGGTTATGATAGAGTGGATAGGGATCGATATTTTGATATGGCTGGCTCTAGAACTAGAGGTCATAGTTTGAAGCTTCGTAAGAAAACTTCTTCGCAGGATGTATGGAAATACTTTTTCAGTGTAAGAGTAGTTGATAATTGGAATTCGCTAAGCGAGGAGGTAGTTAATGCTATCTCAGTCTATAGTTTTAAGGACAGGTATGATAAGTATCACTAAGTATAAAATGGAAGCGATCAGGAGACGGGAAGGTACGAGCTTTGGGCTCTTTCCCGTAAACACAATTAGGAAATCACATACATACATACATACATACATACATACATACATACATACATACATACATACATACATACATACATAAACAATTAGGTAATTACAATCAGGTAAGTACATACGCATATTTGTCTCCGGAAATGCATATACATGGCATAGTAAGGGCAGCATATGTTTTCTGAGCAAATATTAGGGTAGCCTTCAGGCACATGGACAAGTATATGTTCATAAATACTTATGTAATCTATGTGAAGCCCAAGCTTGAATATGCAGCCCCCTTTTGGAATGAACAATTGAATAAGCACATAGTTAAGCTGGAAATAGTTCAAAGACATGCCTTGAAACTGGTGCCAGAAATAAGCAAATTCAGTTATGATGAGAGGCTGAGGGAATTAGACTTACCATCACTCGAAGCTAGAAGACTGAGGGGGGATATGATGACGGTTTTTAAATTCCTTTATAGTTATGACAGAGTGGATAGGGATCAATATTTTAATGTAAACTCAATCCATAAATTTAAGGACATACATGATAAGTATCACTAAGTACAAAATGGAACCGATCAGGAGACGGGAAGATACGAGGTTTGGGCTCTTTCCCGTCAACACAATTAGGTTATCACAATTACGTAATCACAATTAGGTAATCACATACATACATACATACATACATACACACATACATACATACATACATACATACATACATACATACATACATACATACATACATACATACATACATTCATACATACATACATACATACATAGATTAGTAGTGGGATTACACAGGGACCACTCTTATGGCTACTTTGTTCCTTGTGCATGTAAATAACCTACCAGAGTTTTAAATGCATTTTTAATTATATATGCAGATGATGTAAAAATTGTCAAGCAATTTAAATACGAAATCTAAGGCAGAGAACTACAGAAAGACCTAAATAATCTCCATAAGTGGTCAGAAAAGTGGCTAATACAGTTCAGTATCTCAGAATGTAAGATAATGAGAATTGACACGAAAGCAAGTAGACCCAAGATTTGGTACTCAACAGTAGGCGCAGAATTTCAAGAGACAGAAAGTGAGAGATATCTAATGGTAAGCATATTGTCAGATTTTGATATATTGTTGTTTTTAATCGTGAGTGACTGAATATTAAATCTCTTCTTATGTTTTTCAAGTATAATTCGTCGAGATTCAAACTACTAAATCACTCTTGTTCATTTACTCTGATTTTCATCCTCGGTTCTTGACTATGAAACAGCGCTATATATCACAGTTTGAGCATGAAACGCAATTTTCAAGTATTGATAATTAATTTTTCTTGTGCTTTTCGATTAAAAGCTGAGGATATATGGCTGATTCAGTCTGTTATCCTCAATTCTTGATTAGAAAGCAAAGGTGTATATCACAGTTGAAACTCTGAGCGAAATTTTTAAGATGATTTGTGATCCCACAAGCATTTCAAGAAATAATATGTAACTGCATGTGTTTCCCAAAGTTTATATTTGAGTTTAGGAAAGCTAGAGTTTGGCGAAAAGGTTCCATGGACATTACTTTGCTACACTTTCTTTAGTAGTGGGAACTCCAATGGAAGTGCACGTAGGATCACAAGACAAGAGCTTAGAGACATTAGTTTTTTGTAAGATTGGTAGCCATAAGTGCTAGTCCCAAATAATTCATATTTCAATCAGATAGCGAACACAGCGAGGGTTGTTGACGGTTATCTCGTGGACACGGATGCAGTAATATGCCATGATGTTAGAACAACGTCATACGACACATGGTGTTCATTCGTCGGCGAGGAAAAAACAGAGCAGGTTTCCCCTTTACAGTCAAGGTGATTTTATCTCTAAACTACAAACAAAGTCAATCACCAGGCTTTCCCTTTACAGTCGAGGTGATTTTATCTCTAAAGTACAAACAAAGTCAATCACCAGGCTTCCCCTTTACAGTCGAGGTGATGTTATCTCTAAAGTACAAACAAAGTCAATCACCAGGCTTCCCCTTTACAGTCGAGGTGATTTTATCTCTAAACTACAAACAAAGTCAATCACCAGGCTTCCCCTTTACAGTAGAGGTAATTTGATCTCTAAACTACAAACAAAGTCAATCACCAGGCTTCCCGTTTACAGTCGAGGTGATTTTATCTCTAAACTACAAACAAAGTCAATCACCAGGCTTCCCCTTTACAGTCGAGGTGATTTTATCTCTAAACTACAAACAAAGTCAATCACTAGGCTTCCCCTTTACAGTCGAGGTGATTTTATCTCTAAACTACAAACAAAGTCAAACACCAGGCTTCCCCTTTACAGTCAAGGTGATTATATCTCTATGCTACAAACTCAATCACCATGAATTCCAAGTAACAGTATACTAACCGTCTTCAAAGAAAGGATGGTCTTAGCCCACTTAAGCCCTCGATATTCACCAATAATACAGAGATTGCAACCTTAGTTTATCTACCAGCTCCCTATTGGCATTCTCCCTTTTCATAGCATGGTTGTAAAAGTTTTCTTGTTTATCAAGAAACAATTCGGAGCTATAAGGCTGGTTTGTAGCCTCCATTCTTGACTAACAGGCAATGCTAGAAACCATTATTTGAACACCTTGCGATGGTTTGAACAATAACACTTCTTCTTGTGATTTTCAATAAAGACTTTGATGGTTATAAGAAGATTCGTCCTTGCTTATTCTCACCATATTTTAGCCTAAGTTCTTGACTGTTCAATTAAATTTATTGCATTATTTTGGTTGTTTTAGTTATCAGTATGATATTACATTACACAAAATAATAAAATTTTGGTGGAAATTAGTCTAATAAACGTAAAAAAAAAAAAGGTTATGCAAAGTAAAGCAGATTTGATTGAATTGTTCCGGTTTTACGTCACGGACTCCCTTTTCTACCAAGGACTAGGACGGTTGCTTTTTTGCGAAGGACTTGCTTTGGCAGATGCAATCGTTACCCTGAGTGCATGCCCTTGCTAATCTCAGACCGTAAGGGCATGCACTAAGGGCAACGATACAGATTTTATTGAATATTGAAGCAAAATGCTTGTTTCGAGTGTTTTAATGATCGTTAACTTATGACTGTATTCGCTGTTGATATTTCAATATGATTTGCTAAGGGTTAAGATAATCAGAAGAAATATACAAGTAGAATTATTAGGGAATTTATGTCATTTGCTGCATTCACTTTATATTCTCACTTATACACATGTATCAATTATTACTCAAAAGCCATTATCCCCATTGTAATGGGGATGCTTGAATTAAAGCACACAGGAGGAAAATATGTAAGGGGTTATCCTCCTTTTCCTTGCTCCACCCCATTTAGACAACTTTTATGACACATGGGAAACCAGTTTAGGCAGTATTCTTCTTCTTCATCCCAGGAGGAAAAAAATAAAAGGCCAAAACAGAATGAATTACTGAAGGGAAATTACATGCCTTGATTATCTACAGATGGAAAATATGAAAAGCTTACCTGCCAGTTCCCTTGCTCCACCCACCCCTGCTTCTTTTTCTTCTTCTTTTTCCAATTGGTTTCATTTATTGTTTACATAAATTGTTTACTTTTCATTTTATTTCCTCTTTGCATTATATTCTCTGTTTATTTTCGTAATTTTTGTTGTAGCGACTACTACTACTACTACTACCACTATTATTGTTATTATTATTATTATTATTATTATTATTATTATTATTATTATTATTATTATTATTATTATTATTATTATTATTATTATTATTATTATTATTATTATTATCATTACTTTTATTATTATTATTATATGTTAAACCGAAAGTAAGGAGAAAACACTTGCTATGTTATTTTACACCTGTATTACATTTGTACCTTTGAAGTTTATGATAGAGTTTTATATATATATATATATATATATATATATATATATATATATATATATATATATATATAGACATTCAGGCTTAAATTTTCATTTGTAGGAGAAGAAAAGGAAATTTTTCCAGATTTTGTATTATTATATTTTGGGAGGATTACAGTAAATTGAATTGTCATATATAATACATTATATATATATATATATATATATATATATATATATATATATATATATATATATATATATATATATATATATATATATATATATATATATATATATATATATATATATATATATATATATATATATATATATATATATATATATATATATGTTATAACTGTTGGTGCTCAAGGTCCAATATTTAGACAGTCAAAATTTATTACACAATTATCGTTTCTGTCTCTCACTTCACACGGTTTAGGGCAGGGTCTCAGCGGAGGATCTGCAACGCCTGCTGGGAAGAAAGAAAACTCAGACTCCTCATCGTCAGTATCTTCTTCTTCCAAATCTTTGAACTGTTCTCCAATGTTTTTCACGCCATTTGTCGATTTTTGCGAGAAACCTTCACAATTCAAGGATGATTTGGAGTATATGTTACAATGCTGCAGTGAATCTTCGGTATACTGAGCCATCGTTTCAGAGCCAGCGGTTAGAGACAGCAAAATAGCTGTCTCAGCATCAATGTCCAGATCTTTCAGGAACCTTAAAGTCCCTTCTACGCCTCTATTCATAAGACAGATAAGATCCAGCCTGCATACATATCTTTTATCTTCAAACAAGCATTTGCCTTGACAATGGGTATGAGTACTTTTTGGCTGATCTTGGAAATCAGAAGGTAAATACTTTTCTGATTTTACAGAAGGAGAAAACATGTTTCTGATGAGGCACTTCACATCCAGGCTGCAGGTGCCATCAGGAAAGGCAACTTCGCATTCCTCGTTGCAGTCATTGAAAGAAGGAGTATATGTCACTGATTTGTCACGTCCATTTTCTTCTGCTGTTGTTCCATTTGCCAGTGTGATTACAGAAAGAAAACCAATTGTTATCACCACATATGAAAGTATAAGTTTAGAACCAGGGCCTTGGGTAATCCAGGTAGATGAATTCATTCTCACCAGGTACGTGTATCTAGTCTGTTTGGTGTAAAAACTTGAGCACAACTAAATGATGTGTTATGTTTCTTTATCAAAGCGAAATTGATAAGACTGTCTCATTGGGAAATGGGTTCTCCCTTATGATGCAATTCTTTTGACAGGATATGCTTAATCATAATTACAGATGAATATACAAAATTTCTATGTTACTAAGTGGAATTAGTTGCAGCTTGTTTTGGGTATAGATTTTTTTTTAAAATTTGTATTTAAGTATACATACATACATACATACATACATACATACATACATACATACATACATACATACATACATACATACATACATACATACATACATACATACACACACACATACATACATACATACATACATACATACATACATACATACATACATACATACATACATACATACATACATACATACATAATAAAGCACAAGGGCAGGAGAGAAAGGAACTAGAAAAAAGAATAAAGAAGCTGGAAGGGGAAAAGAGTCAACTAGAATCTAGACTTCCTAAACAAGAAGATAAAAACAAACAGCTGAATGACAACCTAAAGGAATTAGATGTTAGTTCACTGCTCTCTTCTGAGAGAGACGAGATTGCTGCTTGGAATGTCCAGATTAAGGAAAACATTGAACAGTTCAGAATAGAGTTCCAGGAGCTGAATATGGAAAATGATGCCATGAAAACTTCCTTTGCTGATGCACTAAAGGGGAATGTGGCAGTCAAAGAGGCTGTAAAGGTGGTGGCACTGGAAAACATACAAACAGTTGACTATAAAGAGACAGTAATCGAAAAAATGAAAGACGTTGTGATGGAAAGGGCAAACCCACTCATCAGACAGGCACTTGATAAGGAGAAGACAGTGGTAATCTCAGGCATAAGCGAGTCCCAGGAGCCAACATGGCAGGGGAGACTTGAAGAAAATAAAGCTAGGGTTGTAGACCTGATAAGAAAGCTTGGAGTAGTATGTGGTCCTGAGGATATTGTAAACATACACCAACTAGGTAAATATTCGAGGGAAGGAAAGCCGAGACCAACAAAAGTAACCTTTGAGAGAGGGGAAACATGTAGGGAAATATTGTTGAGAAAAAAAAGTCTAAAAGACCTTCAAGAATTCAAAGAAGTGTTCATTAGACAATACAGAACACAGGAAGAGATGGGAAAGATCAAAAACTTGTTGCAAGAGGCAAGAAGGTTAAATGATGAAAGAAATGAAGAAGAGAAGAAAAATTTTCATTACAGAGTTCTTCCAGACAAAGGGGAGATAAAGAAGATAATGACAGAAGATCAGGGGATGGGGCCTCATTAAGATTGTTATACACAAATGCTGATGGATTAGCTGGTAAGGCAGTAGAATTAAAAGATAGGATTCACAACAGTAAGGCAGATATAGTAGCAATTACAGAGACTAAGTTGAGTGAGGACATAAACAGTGTCACAGTTTTTCCTAAGGGTTTCAGAATACTAAGGGTTGAAAGATCTGAGAGGACTGGTGGAGGGATAGCACTGCTCATAAGTGAAAGGATTCAAGTCGAAGAAATAAACTTGGCTATACAAAGTGAGTTCAAGGAATTTCTTGTTGCTCGCATAAATACTGGGTCAGAGAGCATTATAATAACTGTTGTATACAACCCACCAAGGAACCAAAATAGGCTTGAAGTTTATGAGGAAAGTCATATAGGTACTATTGAAGTCATAAACTCAGTTGTTAATATGGCGCGGGAAAAAAAATGTAGGATTTTGATTATGGGAGACTTTAATCGTAAAGAGATAGATTGGATAAATCTTGACCCACACAGTGGTGAGGACTCATTCGGGGCAAGATTCCTAGATTGCGTACAAGGGAATTTCCTACACCAACATGTAATGGAACCAACAAGGGCCAGGGGTGGGGATGAGCCATCACTACTTGATCTAGTGTTCACAGATAATGTGTTGGATATTGAAAAAATTGAGTATGAACCACCAATTGGAAAGAGTGACCACTGTGTGTTGTTGATGGAGTATATCATTGAAGATATTCTTCCTGAGAATAGAGGCACTGAGGACATGAGGAGGAACTATCCGAAAGGAGATTACATCAAAATGAATGAGCTTTTTGCAGTTATTGACTGGAGAACCTTATTTTACAACAAATCTGTACAAGAAATGTATGACATCTTTTGTGAGAAATATGGGAAGATAGTAGATTGCTGCATACCTGTCACCAAAGTAGGTGTAATTCATTCCAGAGAGAAATGGTTCGATAATGGGTGTAAAAGAGCTAAGGAGTGGAGAGACAAATGTTGGAAAAGGTATAGGAGGAGAAAAAACATAAATGCCTGGCAAACCTACAAAAGAGCAAGAAATGACTACCTAAGTAAAAGGAGAGAGGCAGAGAGAGACTATGAGAGGGACATCACCAGGAAGGCTAAAGAAAATCCCAAGCTTTTCCACAGATTTATCAGAGGAAAACTGAAGGTAAAAGAACAGGTTTTAAGGCTAAAGAGAGCGGATGGAAGCATCACTGAGACGGATGAAGAGATCTGCAAAGAATTGAACAAGGAGTTTCAGTCAGTATTTACAGTAGAAAATACCCCACCCCCTCAGATTGCAGTGATAGAAGCTCAAGGGCCGGTATTAGAGAACATCAACCTTACAGCCACAGAGGTATGCAAAGCACTGATGGATTTAGATGTTCATAAAGCTACAGGTCCTGATGACATATCCTCTCATGTGCTTAAAAAATGCGCAAACACAATATCAGTGGCACTAAGTATCATATTTAAGGAGTCACTGGAGTCGGAGGAGATTCCAAGATGCTGGAAACAAGCAAATGTGATACCTATCTTCAAAAAGGGAAGGAGGGATACGGCTCTGAACTATAGACCAGTTTCCTTGACCAGCATAGTTTGCAAAGTTATGGAGAAACTACTAAGGAAACATATCTCTCTTCACTTGGAATCCTTCAACTTTTTGTCAGTGAGGAAACATGGCTTCAGAGAAGGTAGATCAACAGTAACAAACTTATTAGAATTTTATGATGAGGTGAGCCAAATCTTACAGGAAAGAGAGGGCTGGGCAGATTGCATATTCCTAGACTTCCAGAAAGCGTTTGACACTGTTCCACATGGGAGACTTATTAGGAAGCTGCAATCAATGGCTAGAATAGGTGGAAATGTTTTGGAATAGATAAAAACTTACTTAGAAGGAAGGGAACAGAGGGTTAGAGTAAGACACTCAGTGTCTGAATGGAGAAGAGTTAGTAGTGGAGTTCCACAGGGTTCAGTTTTAGGGCCACTTTCGTTCCTTGTATATGTAAATGACCTACCAGAGTCTATAAATTTATTCATGAATATGTTTGCAGATGATGCAAAGATTGTGAAAAAAGTAAAAAACGAGAACAATGGTAGAGAACTTCAGGAGGATCTAAATAATCTGCATGAGTGGTCAGAAAAGTGGCTAATGAAATTCAATACTTCAAAATGTAATGTAATGAGAATGGGTACAAGTGCAAGAAGGCCCAAGCTTGACTACTCGGTGGCTGGAGTACAACTTCAAGAGACAGAAAATGAGAGAGATCTAGGAGTAAACATACTGGCAGATTTGTCTCCAGAAATACATATAAATGGCATAGTAAGGGCAACATATGCATTCTTATCAAATGTAAGGGTAGCCTTCAGGCACATGGACAAGGAAATGTTCAGAAATATTTATGTAACCTATGTGAGGCCCAAACTCGAATATGCAGCCCC
>JAXCGZ010013744.1:5000-35000 GCA_037179515.1 Halocaridina rubra | reverse complement strand
GTAACAGATGAAGGTTGTGAAGAAAAGGCAGAGGAAAAGTGAAGGGTAGAATCATCGGCAAAGGCATGAAGAAGAGAGGAAGATGGGGATTGTAGAAGATCATTGATGAAGAGAAGGAAGAGAGTAGGAGAAAGAACAGAGCCCTGTGGAAAACCACTGGAAACAGAGAAAGGGCTAGATGTCGCGCCATCAACAACTACAGATATAGAACGGTCAGTAAGAAAATTGGAAATCAGAGAATAGAAAGAAGGGGTAAAGCCATAGGCAGGGAGTTTGGCCAACAGAGCCTTGTGCCAGACTCTGTCAAAAGCCTTAGAGATATCAAGGGCGACGACAAAGGATTCCCCATAGTTCCTCAGAGAAGATGACCATACATGAGTAAGATAGGACAGGAGATCACCAGTGGATCTTACCTTGCGGAAGCCATACTGGTGATCGGAGATAAATGAGTTAGACTCCAGGCATTTCAAGAAGTGAGCATTGAGCAAAGTTTCGAAAACTTTAGCAATAGGCTAGGTTAGAGCAATAGGTCGGTAGTTAGAAGGAATAGAGCGGTCACCCTTCTTAGGAACAGGTTGAGCTAGAGCATGCATCCAAGATGAAGGATTGATACTGGTTGACAGAATGAGGTGAAAAAGACGGCAAAGCACGGGAGCCAGTTCATCTGCAAACTCCTTAAGGAACCTTGCAGGGATACCATTGGGACCAGATGCCTTGTTCATCTGTAGCGAGCGAAGAACCTTATGAACTTTGCGTGAAGAAAGGATAAGGGAGGGCATAGGGTTAGAGAGGGGAAAAGACTGAGGAACAGGTGCGCTGGAATCGTTAATAGAAGAGTTGTCAGAAAAATGAGAGCCAAAGAGAGTGACTTTGTCAGTGGGAGAGCAAGCTATAGAACCATCAGAATGAATGAGAGGGGGAAAGCTTGAGTTACAGAAGTTTTTGGAGAGGTTTTTGGTTAAGGACCAGAAGCATTTGTCAGTGGGAGAGGAGTTAAGGTCATCAACTTTCCTTCTTATAAAGGAAGCCTTAGACCTTCGAATCTGAGCTGTACAGCGATTCCTAGCATAATAAAAGCAGAGCGAGTTAAATTGGAAGGAGAGGCTTGGTAAGATCGGTGAGCCTGATTCCTAGCCTGGATAGCCATGGAGCAGGCACGGTCAAACCAAGGTTTAGGGGAGAGAAAGATTTTGTAGAAGAGGGGATGTACGCCTCCATTCCCGCAGTCATGATCTCGGCAACTTTTAGAGCTACCTGATCAGGGTTGCGGGACCGAAAGCAGTAGTCATCCCATGGGAAGTCAAAGAGAAAGTTACGCAAATTTTCATGTTGGGTTTGCTCGAAGTGCCAAAGGCGGCGCTGAGTAGGAGGGATTGGTGGTTGGGGAGCATATATGGAAGAGACAGAGATCATAGAGTGGTCAGATTTATCAAGAGGGGAAAGCACAGAATAAGAGTAGTTTGAAGGGTTAGAGGTAAAAAATAGGTCAAGAGTGTTTGCAGCATGTTCGTGACGATCAGGAATGCGAGTAGGATGTTTGATAATTTGCTCCAGATTGTGAGTAATAGAGAAAGCAAGAGCCTCGCTTCCTCCCGAGGTGGGGGGACTAGGAATCCCTCCCTTGTATCAACCTCCTGCGAGACATCAAAGAAGAAGGGGAGTAGAGGGGAGAATAACTTCTCCCCAAACTCTAGTTTTGGGTATCTAAATGTGCGTGGTTGTAGTACGATAGAGAGCAAAAGATTGGACATATGTTTGGTAGGAGGAGGATGGATGTATTGGCATTGTGAGAGACGAAGATGAAAGGAAAAGGAGAAGTGGCATTTGGTGATGTGACGGGTAGGGTGTCTGGGGTTGAAAGGGGGAGAGCGAGAGAAGGTGTGGCATTATTGCTGAGTGAATGGATGGTAAATAAGGTAGTGGAATGGAAAGAAGTGTCATCTAGGCTGATGTGGGTGAGGGCTAGGATAGGAAGGGAATGTTGGGCATTTGTTAGTGCGTATGGGCCAGGATGTGAGAGAAGTGAGGAAGAGCGGGATGAATTCTGGAATGAGTTAACTAGGTGTGTGGATGGTCTGAGTAGAAGGAACTATGTAGTTGTGTTCGGTGACTTGAATGCCAGAGTTGGTGATGGAGAGATAGAATGTGTTGTAGGAAAGTATGGGGTACCAGGTGGGAATGAGAGTGGCGAGAGACTGTTAGATATGTGTGTGGAGCAAGAGTTGGTGATAGGTTATAGTTTATTTAAGAAGTTAATAAATAAGTATACATGGGTGAGAGTGGCAAATGGAAGAGTGAAAGATAGAGCATTGATGGATTATGTGTTGGTAGCAAAGAGCATGACTGGTATAGTGAAAGATGTGCATGCATTTAGGGGTGTGGCTGCTGGGATGTCTGATAATTTTTTGGTTGAAGCAAAAGTGGTAGTAGCAAAAGAGTGGGGAAATAGAGTGGGGGGATGTAGAAGGGAAAAAGTTAAGGTGGAAGAGTTGAAAAAGCCAGAGAAAAAACAGGAATATCAGGACAGGTTGAGAGTGGCATATGACAGGGTGAAAGAAAGAGAAGTTGGGGAGTTAAGGGAAGAATGGGGGTTGATGAAAGAATATTTAGTGGGACAAGTGATGTGTGTGGAAAGAGGTTTGTTGGAGGTGGCATGAGGAGGGGTAGCGAGTGGTGGAATGAAGGGGTGAAAATGAAGGTGGAAGAGAAAAAGAGGGCTTTTGAGGAATGGCTGCAGTGTAAAAGTAGGGAGAAGTATGAAAGATATAGGGAGAAAAATGAGGAAACCAAGCGGAAGGTAGAGGAAGAGAAGAGGTTGGCAAATGTTAGGTGGGGACAGGATTTTAGTAGGTCATATGAGGAGGATAAAAAGAAGTTTTGGAAAGAAGTGAAGAGAGTAAGGAAGGGTGGATCGAGGATGGAAGAGACAGTGAAGGATGTGAATGGACAGATGTTAAGAGGGAACGATGCAAGGAAAAGATGGGCAGAATATTTTGAGTGCTTGCTGAATGTTGATGAAGATAGAGAGGCAGCTATAGTGGCAGTGTGGGGGGGGGTTTCAAGGGCCAGTAATGGGAGATGAAAATGAGAGAGAGATTACAAGAGAGGAGGTGAAAAGGGCATTGTATGAAGTGAAAGCAGGTAAAGCACCTGGAATGGATGTGAAAGAAGGGGGTGTGACTGCATTGGAATGGTTAGTGAGAGTGTTTAATATATGCTTTATGTTGTCATTGGTGCCAGTGGAATGGGTGATTGCTTGTATAGTGCCCCTATACAAAGGTAAGGGAGATGTGTATGAATGCAGCAATTTTAGGGGTATAAGTTTGTTGAGTGTGGTAGGAAATGTGTATGGTAGGATACTGGTTAATAGGATTAAGGATAAGACAGAATATGTGATCGCGGGAGTGCAGAGTGGTTTTAGGAGAGGTAGAGGTTGTATAGATCAGATTTTTATAGTTAGGCAGTTATGTGAGAAATATTTAGCAAAAGGTAAGGATGTGTATTTTGCATTTTTGGATCTGGAGAAAGCATATGATAGAGTTGATGGAGAGGCTATGTGGAATGTTTTGAGATTATATGGCATTAATGGTAAATTGTTGCATGCAGTGAAGAGTTTGTATGAGGGCAGTAGAGCTTGTGTTAGGGTAGGGAATGAATTGAGTGAGTGGTTTCCAGTGAGTGTGGGACTGAGACAGGGATGTGTGATGTCACCATGGCTGTTTAATTTGTATATTGATGGAGTTGTAAGAGAGGTGAATGAGCGAGTGCGTGGTCGAGGTTTGAGAATGGTAGATGGGGATAATAACGAGTGGGATCTGAGTCAGTTGCTGTTTGCAGATGATACTGTGGTGGTGGCAGATTCAGAGGAGAAGCTGTGTCAGTTAGTGTCTGAATTTGGAATGGTGTGCGAGAGAAGGAAGTTGCAAGTGAATGTGGGAAAGAGTAAGGTTATGAGGTGTACAAGAAATGAGGATGGTGCTGGATTGAATGTTATGTTGAATGGAGAGACACTTGAGGAAGTTGATCAGTTTAAGAATTTAGGCTCGGTTATAGCTGCAAATGGTGGAGTGGAACCAGATGTGTGTCACAGAGTGAATGAAGGATGTAAAGTGTTGGGTGCACTGAAAGGAGTGATGAAGAATAGAGGGTTGGAAATGAATGTTAAGAAAATTTTTTATGAGAAAGTGGTTGTGCCAACTGTGATGTATGGATCAGAATTATGGGGTATGAAAGTAAGTGAGAGACGGAAACTAAATGTGTTTGAGATGAAATATGCCTGAGGAGTATGATTGGTGTATCTCGATTGGATAGGGTTAGGAATGAAGTGGTGAGAGCAAGAATCAAAACATTTTTTTTCAAATCAAATCAAAACATTTATTTCCATTTTGTACAATGGTTATTCAACATTAATAGTAACTTATAAGTAGACATGTAATTAAACTAATAAATAAGAGGGTTAGACATATAGTTAAATTAAATGTAGCTTTCATAGAAAATAATAATGCTGTAATAAAAATGTTAACAATAATGTTAATAATAAAGTAGTAAGTGGTTGTGCCAACTGTGATGTATGGATCAGAATTATGGGGTATGAAAGTAAGTGAGAGACGGAAACTAAATGTGTTTGAGATGAAATATGCCTGAGGAGTATGATTGGTGTATCTCGATTGGATAGGGTTAGGAATGAAGTGGTGAGAGCAAGAATCAAAACATTTTTTTTCAAATCAAATCAAAACATTTATTTCCATTTTGTACAATGGTTATTCAACATTAATAGTAACTTATAAGTAGACATGTAATTAAACTAATAAATAAGAGGGTTAGACATATAGTTAAATTAAATGTAGCTTTCATAGAAAATAATAATGCTGTAATAAAAATGTTAACAATAATGTTAATAATAAAGTAGTAAGTATGCCACTAGATACAGGATCGTTATTATCGGCATCATTTCCATATTTGTTTCCTTACAATGAGAATAATTTGTTCTTAATGAGCAGCAACTATTTGTACGGGTGTGAGGAGAGAAATTGCAGCCAGAGTAGATATGAATGTTCTGAGATGGTTGGCCATGTGGAAAGGATGGATGATGAAAGACTGCTGAAAAAGGTGATGAATGCGAGAGTTGATGGGAGAAATGCTAGAGGGAAGCCTAGGTTTGGGTGGATGGATGGAGTAAGAGGAGCCCTGAATGATAGGAGGATTGATGTGAGGGAAGCAAGCGAGCGTGCTAGGAATAGGAATGAGTGGCGAGCGATTGTGATGCAGCTCTGATGGGCATCTGCTGTTACCACGGGGCTGCATCTTAAAGAGGTAGCCCTGTGGTAGGGGCAGTAGGGGAGTTAGCAGTTGTGAAGCGACACAGATTGTGGAAGAGCCGGGAGGATGGGCTGTGGCACTCCAGAAGTGACATCTGAACGGTTGCTACCTCCCTCGTCATTGCCCAAAGAGCAAAGTAATTCCCTTATTGTTTTCCTTTCTTAATGTCGGCTACCCCCCATTTAAAGGGGGAAACAGCCAAGGTAGATAGAATATATATATATATATATATATATATATATATATATATATATATATATATATATATATATATATATATATATATATGTGATTACCTAATTGTGTTTACGGGAAAGAGACCAAAGCTCGTATCTTCCCGTCTCCTCATCGGTTCCATTTTATACTTAGTGATACTTATCATACCTGTCCTTAAAACTATGGATTGAGATAGCATTAACTACCTCCTCGCTTAGCCAATTCCAATTATCAACTACTCTTACATTGAAAAAGTATTTCCTTACATTATGCAAAGAAGTTTTCTTACGAAGCTTCAAACTATGACCTCTAGTTCTAGAGCCTGCCATATCAAAATATCGATCCCTATCCACTCTATCATAACCATGAAGGAATTTAAAGACTGTCATCATATCCCCCTCAATCTTCCAGCTTCGAGTGATAGTAAGTCTAATTCCCTCAGCCTCTCATCATAGCTGAGATTACGTATTTCTGGCACCAGTTTCGTGGCATGTCTTTGAACTTTTCCAAGCTTAGCTATGTGCTTTTTCAAGTGCGGATTCCAAAAGGGGGCTGCATATTCGAGTTTTGGCCTCACATAGGTTACATAAATATTTCTGAACATTTCCTTGTCCATGTGCCTGAAGGCTACCCTTACATTTGATAAGAATGCATATGCTGCCCTTACTATGTGATTACCTAATTGTGTTTACGGGAAAGAGCCCAAAGCTCGTATCTTCCCGTCTCCTGATCGGTTCCATTTTAGACTTAGTGATACTTATCGTACCTGTCCTTAAAACTATGGATTGAGATAGCATTAACTACCTCCTCGCTTAGCCAATTCCAATTATCAACTACTCTTACACTGAAAAAGTATTTCCTTACATCCTGCAAAGAAGTTTTCTTACGAAGCTTCAAACTATGACCTCTAGTTCTAGAGCCAGCCATATCGAAATATCCGTTTGTGTGATTACCTAATTGTGATTACCTAATTGTGTTTACGGGAAAGAGCCCAAAGCTCGTATCTTCCCGTCTCCTGATCGGTTCCATTTTAGACTTAGTGATACTTATCGTACCTGTCCTTAAAACTATGGATTGAGATAGCATTAACTACCTCCTCGCTTAGCCAATTCCAATTATCAACTACTCTTACACTGAAAAAGTATTTCCTTACATCCTGCAAACAAGTTTTCTTACGAAGCTTCAAACTATGACCTCTAGTTCTAGAGCCAGCCATATCGAAATATCGATCCCTATCCACTCTATCATAACCATGAAGGAATTTAAAGACTGTCACCATATCCCCCCTTACTCTTCTAGCTTCGAGTGATGGCAAGTCTAATTCCCTCAGCCTCTCATCATAACTGAGATTGCGTATTTCTGGCACCAGTTTCGTGGCATGTCTTTGAACTTTTTCAAGCTTAGCTATGTGCTTTTTCAAGTGCGGATTCCAAAAGGGGGCTGCATATTCGAGTTTTGGCCTCACATAGGTTATATAAATATTTCTGAACATTTCCTTGTCCATGTGCCTGAAGGCTACCCTTACATTTGATAAGAATGCATATGCTACCCTTACTACGCCATTTATATGTATTTCTGGAGACAAATCTGCCAGTATGTTTACTCCTAGATCTCTTGAAGCTGTACTCCAGCCACCGAGTAGTCAAGCTTGGGCCTTCTTGCACTTGTACCCATTCTCATTACCTTACATTTTGAGGTATTGAATTTCATTAGCCACTTTTCTGACCACTCATGCAGATTATTTAGATCCTCCTGAAGTTCTCTACCATTGTTCTCGTTTTTTACTTTCTTCACAATCTTTGCATCATCTGCAAACATATTCATGAATGAATTTACAGACTCTGGTAGGTCATTTACATATACAAGGAACAAAAGTGGCCCCAAAACTGAACCTTGTGGAACTCCACTACTAACTCTTCTCCATTCAGACACTGAGTGTCTTACTCTAACCCTCTGTTCTCTTCCTTCTAAGTAAGTTTTTATCCATTCCAAAACATTTCCACCTATTCTAGCCATTGAGTGCAGCTTCCTAATAAGTCTCCCATGTGGAACAGTGTCAAACGCTTTCTGGAAGTCTAGGAATATGCAATCTGCCCACCCCTCTCTTTCCTGTAAGATTTGGCTTACCTCATCATAAAATTCTAATAAGTTTGTTACTGTTGATCTACCTTCTCTGAAGCCATGTTGCCTCACTGACAAAAAGTTGAAGGATTCCAAGTGAAGAGAGATATGTTTCCTTAGTAGTTTCTCCATAACTTTGCAAACTATGCTGGTCAAGGAAACTGGTCTATAGTTCAGAGCCGTATCCCTCCTTCCCTTTTTGAAGATAGGTATCACATTTGCTTATTTCCAGCATCTTGGAATCTCCCCCGACTCCAGTGACTCCTTAAATATGATACTTAGTGCCACTGATATTGTGTTTGCGCATTTTTTAAGCACATGAGGGGATATGTCATCAGGACCTGTAGCTTTATGAACATCTAAATCCATCAGCGCTTTGCATACCTCTGTGGCTGTAAGGTTGATGTTCTCTAATACCAGCCCTTGAGCTTCTATCACTGCAATCTGAGGGGGTGGGGTATTTTCTACTGTAAATACTGACTGAAACTCCTTGTTCAATTCTTTGCAGATCTCTTCGTCCGTCTCAGTGATGCTTCCATCCGCTCTCTTTAGCCTTAAAACCTGTTCTTTTACCTTCAGTTTTCCTCTGATAAAGCTGTGGAAAAGCTTGGGATTTTCTTTAGCCTTCCTGGTGATGTCCCTCTCATAATCTCTCTCTGCCTCTCTCCTTTTACTTAGGTAGTCATTTCTTGCTCTTTTGTAGGCTTGCCAGGCATTTATGCTTTTTCTCCTCCTATACCTTTTCCAGCATTTGTCTCTCCACTCCTTAGCTCTTTTACACCCATTATCGAACCATTTCTCTCTGGCATGAATTACACCTACTTTGGTGACAGGTATGCAGCAATCTACTATCTTCCCATATTTCTCACAAAAGATGTCATACATTTCTTGTACAGATTTGTTGTAAAATAAGGTTCTCCAGTCAATAACTGCAAAAAGCTCATTCATTTTGATGTAATCTCCTTTCGGATAGTTCCTCCTCATGTCCTCAGTGCCTCTACTCTCAGGAAGAATATCTTCAATGATATACTCCATCAACAACACACAGTGGTCACTCTTTCCAATTGGTGGTTCATACTCAATATTTTCAATATCCAACACATTATCTGTGAATACTAGATCAAGTAGTGATGGCTCATCCCCACCCCTGGCTCTTGTTGGTTCCATTACATGTTGGTGTAGGAAATTCCCTTGTACGCAATCTAGGAATCTTGCCCCGAATGAGTCCTCACCACTGTGTGGGTCAAGATTTATCCAATCTATCTCTTTATGATTAAAGTCTCCCATAATCAAAATCCTACATTTTTTCTCCCGTGCCATGTTAACAACTGAGTTTATGACTTCAATAGTACCTATATGACTTTCCTCATAAATTTCAAGCCTATTTTGGTTCCTTGGTGGGTTGAATACGACAGTTATTATAATGCTCTCTGACCCAGTATTTATGCGAGCAACAAGAAATTCCCTGAACTCACTTTCTATAGCCAAGTTTATTTCTTCAACTTGAAACCTCTCACTTATGAGCAGTGCTATCCCTCCACCAGTCCTCTCACATCTTTCAACCCTTAGTATTCTGAAGCCCTTAGGAAAAACTGTGACACTGTTTATGTCCTCACTCAACTTAGTCTCTGTAATTGCTACTATATCTGCCTTACTGTTGTGAATCCTATCTTTTAATTCTACTGCCTTACCAGCTAATCCATCAGCATTTGTGTATAACAATCTTAATGAGGCCCCATCCCCTGATCTTCTGTCATTATCTTCTTTATCTCCCCTTTGTCTGGAAGTATTCTGTAACGAAAATTTTTCTTCTCTTCTTCATTTCTCTCATCATTTAACCTTCTTGCCTCTTGCAACAAGTTTTTGATCTTTTCCATCTCTTCCTGTGTTCTGTATCGTCTAATGAACACTTCTTTGCATTCTTGAAGGTCTTTTAGACTTTTTTTTCTCAACAATATTTCCCTACATGTTTCCCCTCTCTCAAAGGTTACTTTTGTTGGTCTCGGCTTTTCTTCACTCGAATATTTACCTAGTTGGTGTATGTTTACAATATCCTCAGGACCACATACTACTCCAAGCTTTCTTATCAGGTCTACAACCCTAGCTTTATTTTCTTCAAGTCTCCCCTGTCATGTTGGCTCCCGGGATTCACCTATGCCTGAGATTACCACTGTCTTCTCCTTATCAAGTGCCCGTCTGATGAGTGGGTTTGCCCTTTCCATCACAACGTCTTTCATTTTTTCGATTACTGTCTCTTTATAGTCAACTGTTTGTATGCTTTCCAGTGCCACCACCTTTACAGCCTCTTTTACTGCCACATTCCCCTTTAGTGCATCAGCATAGGACGTTTTCATGGCATCATTTTCCATATTCAGCTCCTGGAACTCTTTTCTGAACTGTTCAATGTTTTCCTTAATCTGGACATTCCAAGCAGCAATCTCGTCTCTCTCAGAAGAGAGCAGTGAACTAACATCTAATTCCTTTAGGTTGTCATTCAGCTGTTTGTTTTTATCTTCTTGTTTAGAAATTCTAGATTCTAGTTGACTCTTTTCCCCTTCCAGCTTCTTTATTCTTTTTTCTAGTTCCTTTCTCTCCTGCCCTTGTGCTTTATTTGCTTCCTCCAAAGATCTTATTTGTTCTCTGAGTGTTTCATTCTCTTTCATTTCTCCATCCATATTCCGAATTTTATCATCAAGGCTTACAACCATTTCCTCTAACTTCTTGATTCTCTGTTTAAGTCCCCTGATGACTACCCCTTCTCCCGACCCATGGGTGGGAGAGGTTTGGGACAGAGATGGCCTCATTTTTATGTTCTCCCTCTCACAGAATATAGAAAGAAGACGAGAAAGAGGAAAAAAAAAGAAAAGAGAAAAACTTTTAATTGAGCTTCACACAGAATTTTTATATCTCCATATAAGTGCTATTTAGTGACTCAGTTTGTCTCTTTTCTGGTAACACACATCTTAACTTAAAAACTTGACCATGGTAATTTAAGTATAAAAAGAAAAAGAAAAACAAAGTCAAACCTGAAGGAAAATTCGAATTTGTGTTTGAGGTGGCACCCACCTGTTTCTGCTATATATTGTTCCTAACTGATAAACTGACTTGCTAACCAAGATATGTTATCACGGGATTAGACTTTACATTTAACTCAATATATATATACAAAATAAAAAAAATAGTAAAAGAGAAAGCTAAAAGAAAAGCAAAAAAAATGAAGAAAATAAGACTGCTGTACTACTTGGCAACTTAACTCAGTACTGTTGACAGGTGGATATTTGGTATTTTTTTTTCTTTTATTATTCAATTATTTCGTGTATCAAACTAACTAATTAGTTAATATAAATGGGAAGGATACTGATTTTAACAATATATAGAACCACAGGATCAGGTAAAACGGCTCAAGAGCTTTCCCCAGTTTACACAAAAAATTAGGTAATGTGATGTGATGGCTCCACCTCTGGCAACTCTTCTAGATTTCCCTCAAGGCAGAACTGGACGGCAGCTTCTCTCTCTCTGCTCACGAAAATGTTCTCAATTTTTTTTCCTTTAATATGAACAGTCTCGTCTTACAACAAATATAAGTTTTGTACTCACAATACTCTGCAGGATTTCAGATTTAGGGAAATTATGGTAATGTTTTCCACTAAGCACTTAGTCACTCGAAACAATTAAAAATTTAAGAGGAGCATTTCCGTGTGTCACTGAACGCGCGGTGGGGGTGTGATTACCTAATTGTGATTACCTAATTGTGTTTACGGGAAAGAGCCCAAAGCTCGTATCTTCCCGTCTCCTGATCGGTTCCATTTTTAGACTTAGTGATACTTATCATACCTGTCCTTAAAACTATGGATTGAGGTAGCATTAACTACCTCCTCGCTTAGCGAATTCCAATTATCAACTACTCTTACACTGAAAAAGTATTTCCTTACATCCTGCAAACAAGTTTTCTTCCGAAGCTTCAAACTATGACCTCTAGTTCTAGAGCCAGCCATATCGAAATATCGATCCCTATCCACTCTATCATAACCATGAAGGAATTTAAAGACTGTCACCATATCCCCCCTTACTCTTCTAGCTTCGAGTGATGGCAAGTCTAATTCCCTCAGCCTCTCATCATAACCGAGATTGCGTATTTCTGGCACCAGTTTCGTGGCATGTCTTTGAACTTTTTCAAGCTTAGCTATGTGCTTTTTCAAGTGCGGATTCCAAAAGGGGGCTGCATATTCGAGTTTTGGCCTCACATAGGTTACATAAATATTTCTGAACATTTCCTTGTCCATGTGCCTGAAGGCTACCCTTACATTTGATAAGAATGCATATGCTGCCCTTACTACGCCATTTATATGTATTTCTGGAGACAAATCTGCCAGTATGTTTACTCCTAGATCTCTCTCATTTTCTGTCTCTTGAAGTTGTACTCCAGCCACCGAGTAGTCAAGCTTGGGCCTTCTTGCACTTGTACCCATTCTCATTACCTTACATTTTGAGGTATTGAATTTCATTAGCCACTTTTCTGACCACCCATGCAGATTATTTAGATCCTCCTGAAATTCTCTACCATTGTTCTCGTTTTTTACTTTCTTCACAATCTTTGCATCATCTGCAAACATATTCATGAATGAATTTACAGACTCTGGTAGGTCATTTACATATACAAGGAACAAAAGTGGCCCTAAAACTGAACCCTGTGGAACTCCACTACTAACTCTTCTCCATTCAGACACTGAGTGTCTTACTCTAACCCTCTGTTCCCTTCCTTCTAAGTAAGTTTTTATCCATTCCAAGACATTTCCACCTATTCTAGCCATTGATTGCAGCTTCCTAATAAGTCTCCCATGTGGAACAGTGTCAAACGCTTTCTGGAAGTCTAGGAATATGCAATCTGCCCAGCCCTCTCTTTCCTGTAAGATTTGGCTTACCTCATCATAAAATTCTAATAAGTTTGTTACTGTTGATCTTCCTTCTCTGAAGCCATGTTGCCTCACTGACAAAAAGTTGAAGGATTCCAAGTGAAGAGAGATATGTTTCCTTAGTAGTTTCTCCATAACTTTGCAAACTATGCTGGTCAAGGAAACTGGTCTATAGTTCAGAGCCGTATCCCTCCTTCCCTTTTTGAAGATAGGTATCACATTTGCTTGTTTCCAGCATCTTGGAATCTCCCCCGACTCCAATGACTCCTTAAATATGATACTTAGTGCCACTGATATTGTGTTTGCGCATTTTTTAAGCACATGAGGGGATATGTCATCAGGACCTGTAGCTTTATGAACATCTAAATCCATCAGCGCTTTGCATACCTCTGTGGCTGTAAGGTTGATGTTCTCTAATACCGGCCCTTGAGCTTCTATCACTGCAATCTGAGGGGGTGGGGTATTTTCTACTGTAAATACTGACTGAAACTCCTTGTTCAATTCTTTGCAGATCTCTTCGTCCGTCTCAGTGATGCTTCCATCCGCTCTCTTTAGCCTTAAAACCTGTTCTTTTACCTTCAGTTTTCCTCTGATAAAGCTGTGGAAAAGCTTGGGATTTTCTTTAGCCTTCCTGGTGATGTCCCTCTCATAATCTTTCTCTGCCTCTCTCCTTTTGCTTAGGTAGTCATTTCTTGCTCTTTTGTAGGTTTGCCAGGCATTTATGTTTTTTCTCCTCCTATACCTTTTCCAGCATTTGTCTCTCCACTCCTTAGCTCTTTTACACCCATTATCGAACCATTTCTCTCTGGCATGAATTACACCTACTTTGGTGACAGGTATGCAGCAATCTACTATCTTCCCATATTTCTCACAAAAGATGTCATACATTTCTTGTACAGATTTGTTGTAAAATAAGGTTCTCCAGTCAATAACTGTTCATTTTGATGTAATCTCCTTTCTGATAGTTTCTCCTCATGTCCTCAGTGCCTCTACTCTCAGGAAGAATGTCTTCAATGATATACTCCATCAACAACACACAGTGGTCACTCTTTCCAATTGGTGGTTCATACTCAATATTTTCAATATCCAACACATTATCTGTGAACACCAGATCAAGTAGTGATGGCTCATCCCCACCCCTGGCTCTTGTTGGTTCCATTACATGTTGGTGTAGGAAATTCCCTTGTACGCAATCTAGGAATCTTGCCCCAAATGAGTCCTCACCACTGTGTGGGTCAAGATTTATCCAATCTATCTCTTTATGATTAAAGTCTCCCATAATCAAAATCCTACATTTTTTCTCCCGCGCCATGTTAACAACTGAGTTTATGACTTCAATCGTACCTATATGACTTTCCTCATAAATTTCAAGCCTATTTTGGTTCCTTGGTGGGTTGTATACAACAGTTATTATAATGCTCTCTGACCCAGTATTTATGCGAGCAACAAGAAATTCCCTGAACTCACTTTCTATAGCCAAGTTTATTTCTTCAACTTGAATCCTCTCACTTATGAGCAGTGCTATCCCTCCACCAGTCCTCTCAGATCTTTCGACCCTTAGTATTCTGAAGCCCTTAGGAAAAACTGTGACACTGTTTATGTCCTCACTCAACTTAGTCTCTGTAATTGCTACTATATCTGCCTTACTGTTGTGAATCCTATCTTTTAATTCTCCTGCCTTACCAGCTAATCCATCAGCATTTGTGTATAACAATCTTAATGAGGCCCCATCCCCTAATCTTCTGTCATTAGCTTCTTTATCTCCCCTTTGTCTGGAAGTATTCCGTAACGAAAATTTTTCTTCTCTTCTTCATTTCTTTCATCATTTAACCTTCTTGCCTCTTGCAACAAGTTTTTGATCTTTCCCATCTCTTCCTGTGTTCTGTATCGTCTAGTGAACACTTCTTTGCATTCTTGAAGGTCTTTTAGACTTTTTTTTCTCAACAATATTTCCCTACATGTCTCCCCTCTCTCAAAGGTTACTTTTGTTGGTCTCGGCTTTCCTTCCCTCGAATATTTACCTAGTTGGTGTATGTTTACAATATCCTCAGGACCACATACTACTCCAAGCTTTTTTATCAGGTCTACAACGCTAGCTTTATTTTCTTCAAGTCTCCCCTGCCATGTTGGCTCCTGGGATTCACTTATGCCTGAGATTACCACTGTCTTCTCCTTATCAAGTGCCTGTCTGATGAGTGGGTTTGCCCTTTCCATCACAACGTCTTTCATTTTTTCGATTACTGTCTCTTTATAGTCAACTGTTTGTATGTTTTCCAGTGCCACCACCTTTACAGCCTCTTTTACTGCCACATTCCCCTTTAGTGCATCAGCAAAGGACGTTTTCATGGCATCATTTTCCATATTCAGCTCCTGGAACTCTTTTCTGAACTGTTCAATGTTTTCCTTAATCTGAACATTCCAAGCAGCAATCTCGTCTCTCTCAGAAGAGAGCAGTGAACTAACATCTAATTCCTTTAGGTTGTCATTTAGCTGTTTGTTTTTATCTTCTTGTTTAGAAATTCTAGATTCTAGTTGACTCTTTTCCCCTTCCAGCTTCTTTATTCTTTTTTCTAGTTCCTTTCTCTCCTGCCCTTGTGCTTTATTTGCTTCCTCCAAAGATCTTATTTGTTCTCTGAGTGTTTCATTCTCTTTCATTTCTCCATCCATATTCCGAATTTTATCATCAAGGCTTGTAACCATTTCCTCTAACTTCTTGATTCTCTGTTTAAGTCCTCTGATGACTACCCCTTCTCCCGACCCATGGGTGGGAGAGGTTTGGGACAGAGATGGCTTCATTTTTATGTTCTCCCTCTCACCGAATATAGAAAGAAGACGAGAAAGAGGAAAAAAAAAAAAAAAAAAAGAAGAGAAAAACTTCTAATTTACCTTCACACAGAATTTTTATATCTCCATATAAGTGCTATTTAGTGACTCAGTTTGTCTCCTTTCTGGTAACACACATCTTAACTTAAAAACTTGACCATGGTAATTTAAGTATAAAAAGAAAAAGAAAAACAAAAGTCAAACCTGAAGGAAAATTCGAATTTGTGTTCGAGGTGGCATCCACCTGTTTCTGCTATATATTCTTCCTAACTGATAAACTGACTTGCTAACCAAGATATGTTATCACGGGATTTAGACTTTACATTTAACTCAATATATATACAAAATAACAAAATAGCAAACGAGAAAGCTAAAAGAAAAGCAAAAAAAAAATGAAGAAAATAGGGCTGCTGTACTACTTGGCAACTTAACTCAGTACTGTTGACAGGTGGGTATTTGGTAATTTTTTTTTTCTTTTATTATTCAATTTTTTCGTGTATCAAACTAACTAACTAGTTAATATAAATGGGAAGGATACTGTTTTTAACAATATATAGAACCACAGGATCAGGTAAAACGGCTTAAGAGCTTTCCCCAGTTTACACAAAAATTAGGTAATGTGGTGTGAGGCTCCACGTCTGGCAACTCTTCTAGATTTCCCTCAAGGCAGAAACTGGACGGCAGCTTCTCTCTCTTCCTCACGAAAAAGTTCTCAATTTTTTCCTTTAATATGAACAGTCTCGTCTTACAACAAATATTAGTTTTTGTACTCACAATACTCTGCAGGATTTCAGATATATGGAAATTATGGTAAAGTTTTCCACTAAGCACTTTAGTCACTCGAAACAGTTTAAAATTTAAGAGGAGCAATTCCGTGTGTCACTGAACGCGCGGTGTGATTACCTAATTGTGATTACCTAATTGTGTTTACGGGAAAGAGCCCAAAGCTCGTATCTTCCCGTCTCCTCATCGGTTCCATTTTTAGACTTAGTGATACTTATCATACCTGTCCTTAAAACTATGGATTGAGATAGCATTAACTACCTCCTCGCTTAGCGAATTCCAATTATCAACTACTCTTACACTGAAAAAGTATTTCCTTACATCCTGCAAACAAGTTTTCTTCCGAAGCTTCAAACTATGACCTCTAGTTCTAGAGCCAGCCATATCGAAATATCGATCCCTATCCACTCTATCATAACCATGAAGGAATTTAAAGACTGTCACCATATCCCCCCTTACTCTTCTAGCTTCGAGTGATGGCAAGTCTAATTCCCTCAGCCTCTCATCATAACCGAGATTGCGTATTTCTGGCACCAGCTTCGTGGCATGTCTTTGAACTTTTTCAAGCTTAGCTATGTGCTTTTTCAAGTGCGGATTCCAAAAGGGGGCTGCATATTCGAGTTTTGGCCTCACATAGGTTACATAAATATTTCTGAACATTTCCTTGTCCATGTGCCTGAAGGCTACCCTTACATTTGATAAGAATGCATATGCTGCCCTTACTACGCCATTTATATGTATATCTGGAGACAAATCTGCCAGTATGTTTACTCCTAGATCTCTCTCATTTTCTGTCTCTTGAAGTTGTACTCCAGCCACCGAGTAGTCAAGCTTGGGCCTTCTTGCACTTGTACCCATTCTCATTACCTTACATTTTGAGGTATTGAATTTCATTAGCCACTTTTCTGACCACTCATGCAGATTATTTAGATCCTCCTGAAGTTCTCTACCATTGTTCTCGTTTTTTTCTTTCTTCACAATCTTTGCATCATCTGCAAACATATTCATGAATGAATTTACAGACTCTGGTAGGTCATTTACATATACAAGGAACAAAAGTGGCCCTAAAACTGAACCCTGTGGAACTCCACTACTAACTCTTCTCCATTCAGACACTGAGTGTCTTACTCTAACCCTCTGTTCCCTTCCTTCTAAGTAAGTTTTTATCCATTCCAAGACATTTCCACCTATTCTAGCCATTGATTGCAGCTTCCTAATAAGTCTCCCATGTGGAACAGTGTCAAACGCTTTCTGGAAGTCTAGGAATATGCAATCTGCCCAGCCCTCTCTTTCCTGTAAGATTTGGCTTACCTCATCATAAAATTCTAATAAGTTTGTTATTGTTGATCTTCCTTCTCTGAAGCCATGTTGCCTCACTGACAAAAAGTTGAAGGATTCCAAGTGAAGAGAGATATGTTTCCTTAGTAGTTTCTCCATAACTTTGCAAACTATGCTGGTCAAGGAAACTGGTCTATAGTTCAGAGCCGTATCCCTCCTTCCCTTTTTGAAGATAGGTATCACATTTGCTTGTTTCCAGCATCTTGGAATCTCCCCCGACTCCAATGACTCCTTAAATATGATACTTAGTGCCACTGATATTGTGTTTGCGCATTTTTTAAGCACATGAGGGGATATGTCATCAGGACCTGTAGCTTTATGAACATCTAAATCCATCAGCGCTTTGCATACCTCTGTGGCTGTAAGGTTGATGTTCTCTAATACCGGCCCTTGAGCTTCTATCACTGCAATCTGAGGGGGTGGGGTATTTTCTACTGTAAATACTGACTGAAACTCCTTGTTCAATTCTTTGCAGATCTCTTCGTCCGTCTCAGTGATGCTTCCATCCGCTCTCTTTAGCCTTAAAACCTGTTCTTTTACCTTCAGTTTTCCTCTGATAAAGCTGTGGAAAAGCTTGGGATTTTCTTTAGCCTTCCTGGTGATGTCCCTCTCATCATCTTTCTCTGCCTCTCTCCTTTTACTTAGGTAGTCATTTCTTGCTCTTTTGTAGGTTTGCCAGGCATTTATGTTTTTTCTCCTCCTATACCTTTTCCAGCATTTGTCTCTCCACTCCTTAGCTCTTTTACACCAATTATCGAACCATTTCTCTCTGGCATGAATTACACCTACTTTGGTGACAGGTATGCAGCAATCTACTATCTTCCCATATTTCTCACAAAAGATGTCATACATTTCTTGTACAGATTTGTTGTAAAATAAGGTTCTCCAGTCAATAACTGCAAAAAGCTCATTCATTTTGATGTAATCTCCTTTCTGATAGTTCCTCCTCATGTCCTCAGTGTGTGTGTATGTGTGTGTGTGTGTGTGTGTGTGTGTGTGTGTGTGTGTGTGTGTGTGTGTGTGTGTGTGTGTGTGTGTGATTATCTAATTGTGATTACCTAATTGTGTTTACGGGAAAGAGCCCAAAGTTCGTATCTTCCCGTCTCCTCATCGGTTCCATTTTAGACTTAGTGATACTTATCGTACCTGTCCTTAAAACTATGGATTGAGATAGCATTAACTACCTCCTCGCTTAGCCAATTCCAATTATCAACTACTCTTACACTGAAAAAGTATTTCCTTACATCCTGCAAAGAAGTTTTCTTACGAAGCTTCAAACTATGACCTCTAGTTCTAGAGCCAGCCATATCGAAATATCGATCCCTATCCACTCTATCATAACCATGAAGGAATTTAAAGACTGTCACCATATCCCCCCTTACTCTTCTAGCTTCGGGTGATGGCAAGTCTAATTCCCTCAGCCTCTCATCATAACCGAGATTGCGTATTTCTGGCACCAGTTTCGTGGCATGTCTTTGAACTTTTTCAAGCTTAGCTATGTGCTTTTTCAAGTGCGGATTCCAAAAGGGGGCTGCATATTCGAGTTTTGGCCTCACATAGGTTATATAAATACGTTGTGTGTGTGTGTGTGTGTGTGTGTGTGTGTGTGTGTGTGTGTGTGTGTGTGTGTGTGTGTGTGTGTGTGTGTGTGTGTGTGTGCGTGTGTGTTCACCTAGAGAATAATGCATACTTGCACTAATTTTTCTATCGAGTAAAATTGAAGTTCTAGTAGAGTTAGTCATTTACTCTTGAATTGTATTTTTCATTTTCTTTCATCTGAGTAGTATTTTTCTTTTATGATAATTAAGGAATGACTACTATTTTACTAACAATGTTGCTGCTGGTGTTGATTTTGTCATTGAGTGCCTGTGATATATAAATTGGTCAAGATTAATTTTATGCAGCCCGCTAAAACTCGTATTTATCCCTCATATAATAGTCATTCTTTGATATATATGTATATATATATATATATATATATATATATATATATATATATATATATATATATATATATATATATATATATATATATATATATATATATATATATATATATATATATATATATATATATATATATATATATATATATATATATATATATATATATATATATATATATATATATATATATATATATATATATATATATATATATATATATATATATATGTTGAATTTATTGATCAAAGCTGCATTTCCTTGTAATATTGTCAAGTACACTGAAAAGAAAAGATTTTGCTTTGATTAATCAGTGTATATTTATAGGCCTAGCTGCAGACGACAATATTGAAGCCTAAAATATGTTATGTATTCTTTTCTACATATTATGTTTATAATGCATTTATTATTCTGAATATGGTAAATAAAATAACAATGTTTTATTTCATAAAGATTTTCAGTTTTATTGTACTGTCTAATCAGATTTTTGAATTCACTGTTTTTCGTTTAGGCTTGTAGTCCCCGACGTTTTGATTTTGAAGTTGTTGGGAAGTGCCCAAGAATATAAGACGTGAAGTTCTACCAGTTCTCATTTATATCCCATTATTATTAGTGCATCTTAAGGTATATCAATGGTAATTATATTTGAAAATATCTGTACAGACTTCAACAGAATAAAAAGAAGTCACCCACTCTTGGAAAATTGATACTTTGGTAAAAATCACGCAAATATATTATATGGTTGATTATTAAAAATTAGCAAATCCAGAGGAAGTTCCTCTATATAACTGAGGGACGAGACCGACATACCAATTCTAAAGAGAGCCGCGATGCTGCTTAAATACCCGAATTTACCATAATATAATTACATAAGTAACAGTCCGAAATAACCTAACTTAACCTAGGTTAGGTTTGGTTTGGTTAGTTAATTAGTTACGTATCTTAACGGAGTATATTTTGGGTGTTTATGCATTAGCATGGCTCACTTGAGAATTGGTATACAATGGTCCCTCTTTGGTTTTGCTCATTTTCAATAATCAATTGTATATTTATCTACGTATATTTATCTGCTTGGTTTTGACCAATGTAACATTTTTCCAGGAGTGAACGATGTGATTTGGAGACATATATGTCAAAGGATTACTATTTGGTATTGTATAGATAGGAGTTATGTCAGGGTGCATAAAACGCATCTAAACCCATAAAGTATATAATATTTATATATATATATATATATATATATATATATATATATATATATATATATATATATATATATATATATATATATATATATATATATATATATATATATATATATATATATATATATATATATATATCCAACGGCAACATCTGACTCCAACAGGAAATTAATATCTATTATTTCATCACCATATGTACTGAACATTTGCAATAGCTCTTGACCTGACACTTGTTTGCGATCTAACACAGCCTGTTATTGCAAAGTTCATATCTGCTCTATATATCAATATATATATATATATATATATATATATATATATATATATATATATATATATATATATATATATATGAATGTATGTATATATATATATATATATATATATATATATATATATATATATATATATATATATATATATATATATATATATATATATATATATATATATATATATATGACATTCTTGTGCGTTTTCACCAGTTTGCTACTACTACTACTACTACTACTACTACTACTACTACTACTACTACTACTACTACTACTATCACCACTTTCCTCCTCCTCCTCCTTCTCCTCCTCCCTCTCCTTCTCCTTTCCTTTTCTATATTCAACGGCAACATCTGAATCCAATAGGAAATGAGTATCTATTATTTCATCAACATCAAGAAATGTTTACAGAACATCTTCAATAGCTATTAACCTGACACGTGTTTGCAATCTAACACAGCCTGTTACTGGAAAGTTCATATCTACTCTATATATCAACATATAAATAGGTTATGCACTCATCGACATTAAAAATCTTTCTATTCTTGTATCCATAAACACTAAAAATTTTATTAGTAAAAACGGCCTGAAAATGCTCAATTAACTACTAGAAAGAATTTTTTTTTTTTTCATATATCAGAATAGTAAGTTATTTTTTTTACTTAATTATTCCAATAAAATCCATAAGTTCCCTTTATACCAATGATAAAAGCATTGGAATATTTAAAATCTTTCATTAAAACAATATACTTGTATGAAACTATTGTCTACATCAATTTTTGCACTTATTTTCTGGTTTAAAAAATCTAATTTCTCTTTTAGTGTTTCAAACCACTGAATATGTATAACTCACTTATAGAATCACAAACTAAATTTGTAGAGCTTTTTTATTCAAATTTCAAAATCAGATTCTAACGGATTTTAACGGTTATAACAGACATCGAGATGACACTCCTCGCGGTGTATTGCTTCTCTTTAGCATGTTTTAGTGTTCGTAGTTTTTACTTAATCTAATTTGCTAGATTATTTTAATTTTCATTACAAATTTCTTATTTTTTTTTATATTTTGTTTTTATTCTGTTAAGGCAGATGTATATTTTAATTAATAACCACATATTTTAAGATATACAATTTTCTGATTATAATTTATATTGAATTCTTTTTTCTCGTATTAAGTAGACTGTATATATATATATATATATATATATATATATATATATATATATATATATATATATATATATATATATATATATATATATATATATATAACACTGAACTGTTAACATACAGTCTAAAATGGAAGGAAAAGCCCATATATATATATATATATATATATATATATATATATATATATATATATATATATATATATATATATATATATATATACATATATATATATATATATATATATATATATATATATATATATATATATATATATATATATATATATATATATATATATATATATATGGAAGGAAAAGCCCATTAAATAAAACAACGAATATATATATATATATATATATATATATATATATATATATATATATATATATATATATATATATATATATATATATATATATATATATATATATATATATATATATATATGTAAAGTACTTATTAATTTCGTGACCTTGACTGGTCACCTTCTCAAAGTACTTTGAGAAGGTGACCAGTTAAGGTCACGAAATTAATCAGTACTTTATATATATATATATATATATATATATATATATATATATATATATATACATACATACATACATACATACATACATACATACATACATACATACATACATACATACATACATACATACATACATACATACATACATACATACATACATACATACATACATACATACATACATACATACATACATACATACATACATACATACTATATATATATATATATATATATATATATATATATATATATATATATATATATATATATATATATATTAGTACTTTCTGCTAAGTATTTCTTTTGTTGTTGCTAGTCTTTGTGTTGGTTCTTTTGGAGGGAATAGCGATAGTAATAAATTCTTATTAATACTACATGCAATACTAAATCAAGTGTCTTGAAAACTTAAAATACACATATAGACCTATATTTCTTTTGGCACTAAAAATAAAAGGAAAATCCAAATAAAATACTGGACGAGCTTCTTCGAAGGTGTTGGACATGGAAGAAATTCCTGATCGTCTTCAGGAAGAATTCAAAAAGAGTTTTATTTTCCCTGATATCTTTGTATATTTGTTCATTACTTACATAGATTGCTAATGTATTTTTTTTTTCAAAGTGTCGAATTTCTAAAAATGTCTAGGATAGATGTACATCGTTACCTAGAACATCTTTATTAGCTAAACTGCTAATTATTCCTTCTACGTAATTTTCGTAACATCATCATCATCATCATCATCCCCAATCTGAGCTTTTTCCTGTTTCGTCTCAAGTGGATGATATCATCATCATCATCATCATCATCGCTTGTCTTCGCCTTCCTGTAAATTTTCTTCTTTCAAGCTTCCCTATGACCTGTATAATTCCACTTCCCTCCCCCCCAAAAAAAAAAAAAATATATATATATATATATACATATATACTTATATATATATATATATATATATATATATATATATATATATATATATATATATATATATATGTTTACATAGCCAATGTAAAATATTTTTTTTATTTTTATTTCTTATTTCCGTTTTTATTATTTGTTTATATATTTATATATTCATTTATTGATATTTATATATCTTAAATTACTCATCTCTGGCTACTATTAGTTAAAGCCTTTTTCATACCAAAGTGGCACGTCGCACGTGGCGTGCCACGTGGCACGCCAGTTAAAAACGAACATCTAGAAATATATGAAACCTTTTACACAGATGTGACGTGACACGCAACATGCCTGAGATCACTCTTAGACCGCTTTCACATCAAAGTGGCACGTCGCACGTGGCATGCCACGTGACACGCCAGTTGAAAACGAACATCTAGAAATATATGAAACCTTTCACACAGAAATGACGTGACACGTCTCATGTGATACGTCACGCCACTTCTGTGTGAAAGGTTTCATATTTTTCTAGATGTTTGTTTTCAACTGGCGTGCCACGTGGCATGCCACGTGCGACGTGCTACTTTGATGTGAAAGCGGCCTAAGAGTGATCTCAGTCACAGTTGTTGGAAAGCTTTCAAATATCGCTGTTTTATCATAATTAAAAGTGAATTTTGAACACATTTGGAATAGATGATCGTGTTAAAACTATTCAGTATTGTGTATTTACCTTATAATTACCTTAAGAATATCTATGCATGGATGTTGGAGAATATAGTTTGTACTCTGTTGATCACCGTGGCTCAAGCGGTAGCGTCCGCGACTCTGAGGCGTCAGGTCGAGGGTTCACGCCCCGTCACGGTCTGAGGTTAGCAAGGGTATGCACTCAGGGTAACGATTACATCTGCCAAACAAGTCCTTCGCAAGAAGGCAACCGTCCTAGCCCTTGGTTGAAAAGGGAGTCCGTGACGTAAAACCGAAAAATATTTATCAGTTTTCCTGAAATTCATTTTATTGGTATTTTTCCCTTTACAATACTGTCACTGACACATATTTTCCTAATTTGTTGCTTTGCCTTAACCAGGAAAACAGGAAATTCAGTAATCCACGGGACTATGAAAACATGAATTACATCAAGAAACACTACTCAGGGTTTCAATGATATATTCAATTCTCTTCCGCCCCGTCAAGGTCTGAGGTTAGCAAGGGCATACACTCAGGGTAGCGATTACATCTGCCAAAACAAGTCCATCGCAAGAAGGCCACCGTCCTAGCCCTTGGTAGAAAAGGGAGTCCGTGACGTAGAACTGGATTCAATTCTCTTCCGATATTCTCTCTCATTCGTGCATAGTATCAGTGATTCATTATTTTCTTTCTGACATTATTATTTTTTTTTATCTTTGAGAGAGAGAGAGAGAGAGAGAGAGAGAGAGAGAGAGAGAGAGAGAGAGAGAGAGAGAGAGAGAGAGAGAGAGTAAAATGTACGCCTGTAAGTTTGTACAGATTTGGCTACTGACCAAAATATATAAAAGTATTTTTATTTTTGACATACTTTACCTAATGGATTTTCATGAAATGTGACATAACCTCATCTCTGCCTTGTCCTTAATCTTTTTTTTTCCTTCGTCTTGGTATTTTCTCGTGCCCGGGCCTTTATTGATGAGGGCAGTTTCTGTCTGTCCCGGTGTCACACTCATTAAAAAAAAATATTTACAAATATCACTCTTGCTTTGATTGTTCATTACTTATGGCAAGGTTTCCAATCTAAACACAACCAATAGCAATATATTTTGGTGCGCTTTCAAATTTGTATATTGCCTTATTCTGTGTTTTTCCACGTGGAAGATTTGGGTGAAGTATAGTGATTTTGGGGGGGAGGTATTCACGAAGGATTAATATTGTCTTTTTCTTTACCCTGAGAAATCATTGTAGCTTCACAGTTAGGTAAGTTTTGCTCGGTGCGATTATCGCTCAACGATGATCGTTCATGGCTCATCGATGATCTTCAAACGATTGTTTAGAGCACTAATTCTTTGTTTTTGATTGGGGCTGTTTTTCTTCGTGCGAATGCTGCGGCAGTCGCTCGAAGCTAAACAGCCCCATTCAAAAACAAAGAATAATCGTTTGACGATCATCGATGAGCCATGAACGATAATCGTTGAACGATAATCGCACAGAGCAAAACGTACCTTTAGGTACTTACCACAATCTACCTAAAACTATGGAAATTAATTATTTATTTAATTCTGTTTGGTCTTAATTATTATGTATCAGTGTCAACCAGTGGCACCTGTGTATGCCAGTATACTCTTCTGTCACGATGCCAAATCTCTAGTAATCAGGAATAAGTGAGGAATAGTTCCATAAGTAGTGATATCAGCTGTGGTTGGACAGAAAATCAGTGTGACAATTGTGCTACTCTATTCTTGGTGTACACTTCTCCATATTACTAATAGTAACACATAAAACGTAAAAAAAAAAAAAAATGCAGATGTGCTTAAATTTTTCTCTTACAGAAAAAGTGAATGAAATAATTGTTCAAAGTGAACTGTAAACTTGGAGACCTTTCCGTACTTATGATATATATATATATATATATATATATATATATATATATATATATATATATATATATATATATATATATATATATATATGAATGACAAAATTATTACTGTTACAGTTAATATTTAATAATATATTGCATCCATTTTTTTAAAATTAATTCAGCTTCACAGACTTCTCCATATGCTACTATTTATTAAAAGTATTATAAATTAGAAAATGTAAAGCTATTTCATAGGCTGTCACATTATGAATCAGTCATTAAGAAGTACATAATATTCTACATATCTAAAATATTATTTTTTTTTATATAAGAAAGAACATTATGGATATAAATTAACAATAAGTAATTAGAAATATGTACTTCATCATTTTCAATTGCCATAGACAATATTTCAAAATATATCACATCTACAGACTAAATAAGACTACAAAGTTAACTCAATAGCAAATTATGGCTGGTATAGATTCAGTGTCGCAAAAGTTCAAAAGAAGAGAACGTTCTATTCAGTTTCGCTCTTCATCTTCATACAAAGCTATAGGAATTTTAGGATTACGTAGGTCTACCACTGACCAAAATACCCTATGCCCATACCTCTCTATAGACATCCTACAAGTAAACTCCTTTTCAGCATCCATGAAGAGGGTATCTTTAATTTCCCGTCTCCAAGCTTGGGCCTCGTTCTTGCTGTCTTTTGTTCTTGACATGGGACCTTTGACATTCTTTTCAGTTTCCATATGGGACGCTATGTAATTTACAACTGGTTCTGGTATAGTGCTATTGTTCCACAAAAAGCTGTAGATTTTACTCACTGTGTCTCTAGGATACTGACAGAGATCTTCATATCTCACTTTGTGAAGTTTCGAAGGATGTTTCTGTACAAAGGCCTCAAAAGCCAGAGTGTTGGCAAGCATTTGGGTACATATCTTTTGCGGTCTGGCCTTCCAACCTATTTTGTTTATAGAAGATAGAGCAGCTCTTGGATCCCTCTGAAGGTGTAAGATTCTCAGATTAAGATCCTGTCGGTTTAGGAGTTTTTCCACACTCATTAGTGGTGATCTAATGACTTTAATTATGCGTACTGTGGAGGCTTTACATAATCCACGAAAGTCCACGTGCTTCACACAGTCTGTTTCATTTTTAGTTTTTTGACAATCTTTGACAACAGGATGATAGAACCTACGAAACAAAACGTGATACTTGAACCATTTCTCAAATTTATCGTCATAAGTGCAATTTAGGACTTTCTCCAGAAACTGACTGACAAATGTTCCGTTTTCTAACTTGGGTGATTTATTTAGTTTAAATAGCGGCTCAAAGAACAGGATTGTGTTTGTGTCAGAAGATAGCAGCTCAGCTAACAAAGATGATCCAACCCTTCCTGAGTCGGCCAACACAATAATAAATAAGGGTTCATGCAATGTACGCTTCGAGATGAAATTGAGCAACACATGTTCACTTTGCAGTTCTAAAGCTGTAGGTCCATATTCTATACCTGCGAAAAGAGAGAGGTTATGGAGCAGCATGCTTTATTACATTCATAAAGGCAAAATAGATTCTATGTTTTACGAACAATTCATTATTTCTTGGACATAGTGATATACTAGCTAACTCAGTATAAAAACTTGTTTAGTTCTAATTGGGCACTTGATAATTTTATGAAAAATGAATGGAAATCTGGCCTACGTCCATATCTTAATATCATTCCCTTTTGTATTAGTGATAATTGTACATTTAATTTCTCTATTTTTTTGGCATTTCTGATTCAGTCAAGATTATAGTAACAAACGCCTGATTGTATTTCTGTTATAGAGAGCAATTTGTGATATTTTTGAGTTGATTAATGTCTTCTGCATCTCAAACTTCATTTTCTTTTTTAATTTCAATTTGCAATTTTTCTCAGTTGGGGGTAAAAAATACTGTTTCCATGTTGCCTTGTTTGTTGTTAGTGTCGACTAATGGGGTATAGCGAGGAGACTATTAGGCCCCCTTTCGTATTTTCAACGCACATAGAATCAAGGCATCCCTGGGTTAGTTTCTAGTAGAACCCTGGGAGTGTGCTTGCTTTGTCCGATTTCCCTATAAGAAAGATTAGAAAGATATTGGAAAGAGATTTGATGACAAAGCTTAACTACGTAAGATTACACCGAGATTGTCTTGGCTTATGCTTTGAATCAGCCAAGTTCCCAAAAAGGGGTATTATATTTATTTGCTTCTGTTCTTGCTCTCCTAACTTCACTGACCTTGTGTCTATCTTTGAGTATCTGTCCATGAGTCCTTGTTATTTTCTCACCCACATACTGAAATTCTCTATATTGGGGACTATAGTGTACACCACAGTGAGTGGCTTCATTTTTCTCACCCTGATGAGGAATGAAGGGAGGTACTTGCTTTTTCTATTATTCACGATTTAGAGAAGATTACCAAACATTCTACTCGTGTTCCTGACTGTCAAGAACAAGCAGCCAACGCTCTGGACCTATTTCTTACTTCTAATCCTTCAAACTACTCATACTTTGTGCTTTCCCCTCTTGGTAAATCTGACCACTCTTTGATCTCAATCTCTTCCATTTTCTCTCCCCTCCATCAATTCCTCCTACTCAGAGCTGCCTTTGGCACTATGAACATACCCAATACAATGATTTACCTAACTTTCTTCCATGGGATGACTACTGCTTTTGAACCCGCAACCCTGATCAGATAGCCCTAAAAGTTGCCGAGATAATAACCTCGGGAATGGAGGCATTCTTCCCCTCATTTATGAATACCTTTTCTCCTCCTAATCCTTGGTTTGACCATGCCTGCTCCATGGCTATTCAGGCCAGGTATTGAATATACCGGTCGTACCAAGCCTCTCCTTCTGATTTAACTCACCCTGCTTTTATTACAGCTATTAATTGCAGCACTACTCGGATTCGAAGGTCTAAAGCTTTTTTTTTTAAGAAGGAAAGTTGATAACCTTAACTCCTCTCCTACTGATAAATGTTTCTGGTCCTTAGCCAAAAACCTGACGAGGGCAATATTCTTGCCTGTCCCTGTGTCACACTCATAAAAAATAGCATTTTCGCTGAAGAAATTGACCAAAGATTCTTTTTTAGCATATAATGCCCTTTTGAAGTAGCATATTGACCTATTTTCGAGCTTACCTTTGTTACCTTCTTCATCCGAGTAACATTTTAAAGGCACATTGACATGAGAAACCCAGAAGCGGAAGAGTGCCACAATTAAAATGATAAGAGATGTGTACTTGATGGTAGTGCGGTGCCCATTCCTCATGTTTTCACTGCGGAAGAGATAAATCAAATGAGTACTGTTATTCATCAAGTAAAAAAAATGATGATAATATTTTTTTTCAACGTTTGTTTATATTCACAATCTCTCTCTCTCTCTCTCTCTCTCTCTCTCTCTCTCTCTCTCTCTCTCTCTCTCTCTCTCTCTCTCTCCTCTCTCTCTCTCTCTCTCTCTCTCTCTCTCTCTCTCTCTCTCTCTCTATTTCTTTTTTTTTATCTGTTGTCCTGTGGGTTGTCTTATTTTATATTTTTTTCTTTCAACAGCAGATAGAGCTTTGACTATGCATTCTTGAATTACACAACTGATTTCTAAATTTGTCTCTCTTCAACATGTGTATATTGTTTTCACCATTGTTTGCACATATCATGAATAAAAAAAAAATCTTCAATTAATTCATGTTCTTTTACTTTCTATTGGCTAAGAAAACTGTATATATATATATATATATATATATATATATATATATATATATATATATATATATATATATATATATATATATATATACTTGCTTTATACTCGAAATGACTGAAGTCTTTTTGATTTATTCATAAAACTAGATTACTCTTTTAATAAAGTGCAACAAAGGAAGATTGTACGTTAAACAGAAAT
>JAXCGZ010013743.1:50000-52500 GCA_037179515.1 Halocaridina rubra | reverse complement strand
ACTTATATGCTTGCTTCCTTCATTCTATGATAACCTCCGCATCCACTCGCCCATTCTTTGCCACATGCTACTCCAAATAGTTAAACCTCTCAATTTCTACAAGCAACTCCCCATTCACCCCACATTCAATCTGCCAAACTTAACACTCCTCGTGCATCATATTCACCAGCAATTTCCTTTTTTTAACACACCCTAACAAACTCCGATACTTTTTTGTATACTCGTAATAATAATAATAATAATAATAATAATAATAATAATAATAATAATAATAATAATAATAATAATAATAATATTATTATTAATAATATTTTTTTTTTAAATGACGCCATAGCCTATTGAAATCAACAGGAACAGGGCTTCATTATAACCCTTTCATCCTCATCCCTTTCATTATCTGCTCTACTGCAACAAAAAGAAATTCTGAAATGATGGTTCTTCCAGCCCTTCGCTCCTCTATCTTTTTTAGTCGGTTTTTACGAGGCAGGGACTGCAAGTGAAGTACTTTTCCATCCCCAACCACAGAGCATATTACAACCATATCCCAAAGCTGCTGAGAAAGGCGACCGCAACAGTTACAGAGAGAAAATAATAATAATAATAATAATAATAATAATAATAATAATAATAATAATAATAATAATAATAATAATAATAATAATAATAATAATAATAATGATAATAATAATAATAATAACAATAATAATAATAATAATAATAATAATAATAATAATAATAATAATAATAATAATAATAAAAATGATAATAATGATAATAATAATAATGAATTAAAAAACAAAATATTAGTGTGGTCTTTTTGCCCTTTTTTTTAAAGTACTAATGCTTCCTCCTGTATTTTCATTTTTTTTTTTCATTCTTTTAGTAAATTTCCAGATTTTGTTACATGTTGTATGTCTCCATAACAATATTTTTTAATTATTTTTTTATTTCTGTATTCGAAGATATGTGTCGCAAGTTTAAAATAGTTTCAGATGGGCATTTTTTTCTATTTCTGCGAGCTGGCACATGCTTTCGTGGTATTTATCATATTTTTATCATGATATAATATATATATATATATATATATATATATATATATATATATATATATATATATATATATATATGTAGTCTCCGTGACAAAATAGTAGCGTCCGCGACTGTGAGGCGGCAGGTCGAGGGTTCGCGCCCCGTCACTGACTGAGGTTAGTAAGGGCATACACTCAGGGAAACGATTACATCTGCCAAAACAAGTCCTTCGCAAGAAGGCAACCGTCCTAGCCCTTAGTAGAAAAGGGAGTCCGTAACGTAAACCGAATCCATATATATATATATATATATATATATATATATATATATATATATATATATATATATATATATATACACGCTCTCTCTCTCTCTCTCTCTCTCTCTCTCTCTCTCTCTCTCTCTCTCTCTCTCTCTCTCTCTCTCTCTCTCTCTCTCTCTCTCTCTCTCTCTCGATGAACAATTTCTTACAAAGTAGCTCATTTGAAATAGAAAGGAGAGAGAGAGAGAGAGAGAGAGAGAGAGAGAGAGAGAGAGAGAGGAGAGAGAGAGAGAGAGAGAGAGAGAACCATCCTGTCAAATAAGAAAGAATAATGGAAATTAAACGAGGAGGAGACTCAACTATGGGGGTGGAGGAGGGTGACAATGATGAATGCCATAAACAAAGACAAAATACATCGCTTTATGCTTTGAAATAGAGGATATAGGAGGAATATCTGCAGAAGGTTTATCACCCTGTATTCAGTCATGGATTACCTCTTAGAGACACTTTATATTCTCTTCTTTTTTTTTTTTAATCCCAGCGCGTTAGGAATCCTCAGGACAAGGTTTTAAAAAAATTTTCTTTTGCCCCGAACTGCCTTGTACTGCGAGCATTGCGCTTAACAGCTAAGCTGAGAGGTGTGAGATTATTATTATTATTATTATTATTATTATTATTATTATTATTATTATTATTATTATTATTATTATTATTATTATTATTATTATTATTATTATTATTATTATTATTGTTAATATTATTATTATTGTAGTCTCCGTGGCAAAATGGTAGCGTCTGCGACTCTGAGGCGGCAGGTCGAGGGTTCGCGCCCCGTCACGGACTGAGGTTAGTAAGGGCATACACTCAGGGTAACGATTACATCTGCCAAAACAAGTCCTTCATAAGAAGGCAACCATCCTAGCCCTTAGTAGAAAAGGGAGTTCGTGACGTAAAACCGAATCCAATCCATTATTATTATTATTATTTTATTATTATTATTATTATTATTATTATTATTATTATTATTATTATTATTATTATTATTATTATTATTATTGTTATTATTATTATTATTATCATTATTGTTATTATTATTATTATTATTATTATTATTATTATTATTATTATTATTATTATTATTATTATTATTATTATTATTATTATTATTATTATTATTATTATTATTATTATTTGTTGTTGTTGTTGTTG
>JAXCGZ010013743.1:27500-42500 GCA_037179515.1 Halocaridina rubra | reverse complement strand
CGACCACGTTTGATTGATACATCGAGGAGCAAGTTTCTTTCTTTGTGACTCTGTTGTTAAATTTGTATATTTAATAGTAGAGGGTATAAATATAAAAATTATCCATGTGGTTGAAGTAATCTTAAGGTGAAAGAATATTGAAAAAATACGTGAATTCTAAAAGATCAGGAAAATTAAACAGGAAAATTTTATTACTATGGAAATATTCATTGTTTTCAGTTTCTCGAATATAGAAAACAATGGCTTGATATATACTGTGAATTCCAAAATGGAAACAGCTTTCAAATGAAAAATTGTGTGCGTAAATTTCAAATGTTTACCCCCAAAACAAGTTTTTTTTTTCTCAACACTAAGACAGAATATAACTAAAAAAAAATGCAAAAATAAGTTAAAAACTAAGAAGAAAACATCATCTAAGAGGCAACAAAATATTTATTTCAAAAACAAATAAAAGATCTTTTTTTGCAATACAAGAGAGAAGTGGCTAGAAACCAGATTTTTTTTTTTTATTCTTTAGAATACAATGAAAGAAGAGAAACCAAGATAAACAGGAGGGGGGGAGGGATGAGATTGGGGTTGTTTGAGAGGTCATATCGCTTCGAAATGTCGAGATGGAATTATTATAGGAAGACGCCACAAAGCCACGTGACATTTATAGAAGGGCCCAACTACAGGGTGTCCACAAAGTCTTTGTACATAGGAAATTTCACTCTGCAGACCTATTCAATCGAGTTCACCTGAATTTTGTAAAGCGCATCCAATTATGCATTGAAAATGATGGAAATCATACTGAAAATATTCTTTATTAACATTAGATTTAAATAAAATTGTTTTGTTTTAAAGGTATGTGTTCATCTCCTGTGTACCCAGGCGAACTCTGGGCACACAGCAGATTAACGCATACTTTTAAAACAAAACAATTTTATTTAAATCTAATGTTAATAAATAATATTTTCAATATGACTTCCATCATTTTCAATGTATAATTTGATGCGCTTTACAAAATTCAGGTGAACTCGATTGAATAGGTCTGCATAGTGAAATTTCCTATGTACAAAGACTTTGTGGACACCCTGTATAGACCATCTATCTCTTTGTATTGCCACTCTTCACACAGGCAGAAAGAGGAGAAGAAAGGAAACTAAGATATTAAACATGAATAATCCGTGGCGATAACGAGAGACTAAAGGTTAAATAGTTGGGCAAAGAAGAATTATTTTAAATGAAAGATTTCTTTTATTATTATTATTATTATTATTATTATTATTATTATTATTATTATTATTATTATTATTATTATTATTATTATTATTATTATTATTTTTATTATTATTATTATTATTATTATTATTATTATTATTATTATTATTATTATTATTGTCATTATTATTATAATTATTATTATTATTATTACTATTATTATTATTATTATTATTGTTATTATTATTATTAACTTATATAAGAATCCGGAATGTCAGTTGCGCCATCCAATTGACATTCAAGAGCAACGACAACAATCCTTCGCTGTCATGTTAATGTGTAGAAATCCTTTCAAATATTCAACCAAATAAAGAAAACACGTTTTAGCGGTATCGATAGTTTTTATCGCTAAATATCTACTTCTTTTATTTATTTGGGTATTTATTATTATTATGTTTATCATTATTATGATTACGATTATTATTATTATTATTATTATTATTATTATTATTATTATTATTATTATTATTATTATTATTATTATTATTATTATTATTATTATTATTTTTATTATTATTATTATTATTATTATTATTATTATTATTATTATTATTATTATTATTATTATTATTATTATTATTATTATTATTATTATTATTATTATTATTATATTGTTGTTGTTGTTGTCCGTAGTAGAAGTAGTAGTATTTTTATTTATTATTATTGACTCCGTGGTCCCATTGCAGGACTGAAAACTTAAATGATCTTAATTGAAACTGAATTAGGAAACAGAATTGAATGTTAATATTTATTTTTATGAAATGGTGCTCAAGATGTCCGCTTATTCTATTATGTAAAGATCTTTTAAAATTGAAGTACTACTACTAGTAAGAGTAGTAGCAGTAGTAGTAATGTTAGTAGTGGTAGTAATTATAGTAGCATTAGCAGTAGTAATAGTAGTAGTAGTAGTAGTAGTAGTAGTAGTAGTAGTAGTAGTAATATTAGTAATGCTTGTGTAATTTTGTGTTATTTGCATTACATGTTTGTGAGGCATCCTCAACCTTCTAACGAACGTCTGTGATCAAAGAGACATGGGTTTAATTTGTACAGTGTAAAGGTGCGTCCACACCGGCAACTAAACATATCAACAACAAAACTGACAACATTGGCCGCAACAATGTTTGTGTTGCTGCAGATACGATGGTGTCGATATGTTGGTAGGGCGCTGTAAGTGGTATGTTGGTACTACTGGTGTTTGTAGATGTCGAAGGCGATGTTTAGGTCAATGTTTCCAACTTGTTTCCAACTTCATGTTGCCGGTGTGGATGCACTTTAAAGGTGGGTCCACACCGGCAACATGCAGTTGGAAACAAGTTGGAAACACTGACCTAAACATCGCAGTCGACATCTACAGACACCAGTAGTACCAACATATCACTTACAGCGCCATGCCAACATATCGACGCCATCGTATCTGTAGCAACACAAACATTGTTGCGGTCAATGTTGTCAATTTTGTTGTTGATATGTTTTGTTGCGGTGTGGACGCACCTTAGGTCTCTACGATACATCAACTCCTTGATATTTAGGTTAGGTTGCGTTAGTACTGATGTGTTTCTCTCCCATTTTATAAAGTCAGCATGAGGACATGTGCACACAGGCACTCCCTTTGTTATGTGAAAACTTACTTTGCATTATATATTTTGCTACCTTTATATATATTGCACTATTCACCATATTCATAGTGAGCGACTGTCGTATTTCATCTCTGATCAGTAGACTACATATATGCATTCCTGTATACGAGAAAAGCATATGCATTTAACCTCTACTTTTTCCTTTGCATAGTAATGAAAAATAAGAGCTACGCAAAGTATTAAGAATTCGTTAAGAATGCAATCTGGCTGTTTACTTAATGGATATGCGTCTACCTGTTTTCCGTCCTGTTCGTGACTATTTATTTGTTGTTTTATGTATATATCAATTTATATTATTATATACTCTATTATTTATGTAGGTAATTACCTAGAAGATTATGTACTAGTTATTTAGGTCTTATTATCTAGTTATTTTGTTTTACTTGTCTGGTTACTTGTTTTAAAGTTTTTCTGTCTTTATTAGAGGTTAGGAGTAGGTATGAGCCACGTTCCCTCCTGCTTGGAGATTTCAAAAAACAAAACAAACAAACAAAACTCCTGCTCATCGCTCCAGACTGAGCTTGTGGCCATAGCCAACGCCCTTGACTTCTTCATCCAGCAAGAAGCTGACCATGCCCTTATTCTCTCTGATTCTAAAGGCGCCTTACAGGCCATCAAGAAGCCACTCCTCAGAGACAATATACGCATCATTACCACCATCCTCAGCCACTACCACAGGACAACCAGCCTTGGAAAAGCCATCACTCTTGCCTGGATTCCCAGCCACGTCGGCATCAAGGGAAATGAGGAAGCCGATCAAGCTGCCAAACAAGCCACTCTCAGAGCAGAAGTCCAGATATCTCTGTCTCCTGGGATGCAACAGATTAAAAATAAAGCCACCAAGTCACTCCTTAACACCTTAATAACTAAACACAACCTGTGCACAGACATTGGCTCCCCCTCCACCTGGTGGTACAAAGCCACCACTGACCTTCGGCGTATCACCCTGCCGAAGAGCCTTCGACGAAGCACTGAGCTCAATGTGTACCGTCTGAGACTCGGGTACAAGTGCACCTGGCAAATAGTAGAGCATAGCACCATCAAGGAATGCACCTTTTGCCAGGTAACCCCACCGCATCCACTGCTCCATTACATCCTGGAATGTGATTCTTTTTCAGAGATTCGACGGAAAACTGGTGCCCCCGCAACATCTAGCGAAGACCCAAATCCCCTTCAGGTTGCTAGCTCCATCATCAGACTAGCAACAAATAACTACATGAACAGTCTATCAAATATTATCAGACAATACCCTCCACCAAGATAGCCATGCAATAACTCTCTCTCACCCCCAAAACAGGAATTCATTTAAGTTATTTGATGTAAACTAATAATTCACAACTGAATACTTATGCTCTCCGTTATCTTTACAGTTTAGCAGAATCTTACCTGCGGGCCAATTAGGAAAGTCCGATCATCACCAATAACAAGACTTCACCCCACCTCCTCACCAACAGGAAAGCCCATTCGCCAGCAAGATCGAATACCACGTACACTCCAAAGAAAATCTCACCCCACCTGCTGGCCACAAGTGGAAGGTCCGCTCACCCTCAAGGGTGAACATCCAACAACAACAAACAAAAACATTTATTTCCATTTTGTACAATGGTTATTCAACTTTAATAGTAACTTATAAGTAGACATGTAATTAAACTAACAAATAAGAGGGTTAGACATATAGTTAAATTAAATGTAGCTTTCATAGAAAATAATAATGCTGTAATAAAAATGTTACAATAATGTTAATAATAAAGTAGTAAGTATGCCACTAGATACAGGATCGTTATTATCGGCATCATTTCCATATTTGTTTCCTTACAATGAGAATAATTAGTTCTTAATGAGCAGCAACTATTTGTCCAAAAGAAAACTATATAGTTTGCCTTTGAAAGCTGTGAAAGAGGATGCATTTTTAAGATGCTCTGGAATATTATTCCAGAGTGTTGGCCCTTTGATAGTGATCATCTTTGAACCTGCTTCTGTGTTTGTTCTGTGAATAAAGAGCTCACTGCTCTGTCTTGTGTTGGTTCCCCTTATATCCCTGACTGTTTTTAAATCAAATAGCCAGCTAGGATAATGATGGTCCAAAATTTTGAATACAAAAACATAAATAGCATAAGCGACCTTATTTTCTGCCCGCAGCCACCCAAGTTTATTGAGAGCTGGTGTGATGTGGTCATATTTTCTTATTCCTCCCAGGGCAACTCGAGCTGCAAAATTAATAAGCTTCTGTATTCTGTTTATCTGAGTCTTAGTGGTAGATCCCCAAACAGTTGTGCAGTAATTAATGTGACTTAGGGCTAGAGATTCAACAACAGTTATTCGAGTGGTAGTCTCAAAATTGTCTTTTATACATGATAAGTACATTAATGTTCCTGTAACCTTTTTGCATACTTTATCTATGTGGGAATCAAACAACATGTGGTTATCAAAGTGAATTCCTAGGTTTTTGACTGTTTTGCTAGGTGTGATAATATTGTCGCAAAAATTAATTGTTGTGTTTTCTGGAATTTGTGCTATGTGGAACCTTGAACCAATAAATATGCACTGTGTTTTACTTTCGTTAATTAACAGCCCAATTTCTTGGAAATAGGTTTTAATTTTTGACAGAGTGTTTTCTGCTCTTAAAGTTAGCTCTGGGAGATTATTAATATCACCACTAAGGAGTAGTTGAGTGTCATCTGCATATTGTACGACTAGACAGTCAGAAATGAAAGAAGATAGATCATTTACGTAAATGGAGAAGAGGATAGGACCAAGTACTGATCCCTGTGGAACACCAAATGATACATTTTTTGGCACAGAGATAATGTTGTTAAGACGTATGGACTGTTTACGATTAGATAGATACTCGCTAAACCAGCTTGGATCAATATTTAAGTTAATACATTTACTTAAAAGAATTTCATGGTTTACACTGTCGATGGCTTTTGATAAGTCTAATAATACGAGAAGAGATATTTTTTTCATATCTATATTATTATATATACTATTCGTAACTTTAAGCAGTGCAGTTTCCGTCGAAAGTTTGGGTCTGAAACCATGCTGGTTAATACTTATTATTCTATTTGATTCTAAATATGACATAAGTTGGCATGCAACAATTTTTTCTAATATTTTAGAGAAAATGGGTAGGAGGGAAATGGGACGATTGTTTGTCACATCTTCTCTGTCCCCCTTTTTATGCAGAGGTATTACATGTGCTATTTTCCAAGAGTCAGGAAACTTTTTAGTAACAATGGAAGTGTTCATAATAGTTAGAATATAGGATGCAATCACGGGTAGAGCATCTTTGATGAACTGAAATGGTATACCATCTGAACCATAAGAGCCAGAGTTTTTTAGGCTCTTTATGGTAAGAATTAGGGTAGCACAATCGATAGGAATAATCTTGAAGTACTCTCTTGTGTTTTCATTGGAAGAATTGTCATTTAAGCAATTACTCATATTCACTGAGTAAATGTTTTCTTGAGTTTTTTCATATGTATTTTTGCCAACGTTAGCAAAATAGTTATTAAAGTTTTCTGCTTTGTCTTTCAACTCCGTAATATTTTCATAACTTTCTGAGGTACTCTTTTCATTTGGTATCATGCTTCTTATCACTTTCCATGTTGCTGCTGTATCATGTCTAGAGTCATTAAATTGTTTTTTGTAAAAGTCTTTTTTACTTACACTGATGAGAGATCTGACACGTTTCTTTTCTGTTTTATAACGTTCTCGGAGAGTCATATCATATCTATTCATTTTTAGCTCTTTTTGTATTTGATTTCTGATTTGCGTAGGCTCAGAGAAGTCTTTTTTTTTATGATTGTGACACCAGGACGGGCCAAAAAAAAAAATAATAATAAATCTACCTACATCGGGCCTGGGCACGAAGAAAATATAAAGAAAAACAGAGATGGGGGTATTGTAACTTGTCAAATGTGATGGGATAATAAGACATGTGTAACGAATATCCAAGAATATTCGATGTTGATGTAGGCTCTTTAGATACCCCGTTAGTTTGCGCTTCTTTTTTTATGGGTCACTGTTAATACCCATTCGAATGGAGGTTTACACAAACAAGTTGGATCTGGGGAATATAAACTGATTGCCCTTCCTAACGCCACGCGGTGGAATTGAACACAAGGTTGTCACCCCCCGAGCCGTGCTTTTTAACCATTGTGCTACTTCAGCAACTGATTACAAATTGAGGCTGCCGTTAACTCAGGAGAGCCGAGTTCAATCTCCTATTGGTCTGTGCAGTTATTTTTCTCCGAAGTCACTTGGTTATGCTGGCGTCACACATAGCCAAAATTCCCGACCAGACTCTTAAAACCGTCTAAAGACGGAATCCTCTCGGCAGCAATGACGTCATTACGATAATCGGGTGTAATTCTTCGTCCGCGTACGACGGAATCCTAACGGTCCTACGTAGTTTAAAAAAATCGAGGGGGTCCTGAACCGTCGTGGAGGGCCTACGATAATTGGCAGCTGCACCCAATAATCTCCGTGATTCGGAAGACCAAATCAGTCGTAGAAGACTGCGTACGACGGGTAAGATCGATCTTCTTGATAGTACGCGGGCGTAGAAGGTGTACGCCCGCGTACGATCCAGAGGATCGATCCTACCCGGCGTACGCAGTCCTCCGGGTCTGGAACCGTTAAAAATTTAAAAATTCGTTTATACGTCTGGCAGCGCAGTACAAAAAGACAGCGCGCGCATGCGTGGTCTCATTTCTGACAACCCAGTCCTGGGTGTTCAGTTTTCCTGCTCCGCTTGCCGCATTTCTTATTGTTTTAGAATGATATTCTCATATGTAATTTTTTCAGCACACTTATATTATTACATGGGGATATGTCTTGCCATACTTGTGTATTTTCTCATAATGAAATTTATATATTTTTGTACAGTATATATTTTTGTATCTTAAAGATTATTATTTTCTGTTCATTTCCTGTTTATTACTTATATCATCATTTTGCTATAATATATATCTATATATGACCATTAATATTGGTCATGCAATAAAGAATATATTTCCCATATAATATTGTGAAATCAATATATCAAAATATGAATTAATCAAATCCATAAATGTGTCAAACAAAATATATGAAATATATTAACATACATGGCCAACATATATTTACTTATATATATAAGTAGCTGAAGTGCCTAATATATAAATCAGGGTTATACTTTCACAAATATCCCATATATATATATATATATATATATATATATATATATATATATATATATATATATATATATATATATATATATATATATATATATATATATATATATATATATATATATATATATATATATATATATATATATATATATATATTATATATATATATATATATATATATATATATATATATATATATATATATATATATATATATATATATATATATATATATATATATATATATATTTTCCATATATTTATTGTTCACTAGGATCAATTCTAACAATTAAAGTTACAAACGTCGTCCTTTAAACCATTCTCTCTTGCCACGATACCCTTCCTTGGGGGGAATTACAGTATTCCTTCCGACTGCGTACAACCCCCTACGAACGTGTACGTTCCCCTATGATGGGTCGGGAGCGTCGGGAGCATGGTCGGCCCAGTCGTAACGGTCAAAAATTTAAATTTCCCATTTTCTTGATGAGACGTACGTTTGCGTACGATCAGTCGTACGCTAAATTACGCGTCCAAACTACTCCGTACGATTGCCATTACGATCCATAGGACTGCTTACGCGGACGTATGACGCACTTCCGACAGGCACAGGAATGCACCTGTCGGTTAAAAAATCTGCCTGATCTCCAAGGATTGAGCGATTATTCCGTCGGAACACGGTCTTAAGAGTCGGGTCAGGAGTTTTGGCTATGTGTGACGCCAGCATTATGTGAAGGAAATGGCAATGACGCCCCTCAAGACACACCCTTGTCATATCAGCAGACTTAATAACTGCACCACATGATGTGTAATATACATACATATATAGAATACCTTTCAAGGTAGAAAATCCTGGAAAAGGCTCTATTAAGATATAAGAACAAGTAAAAAAAATGTTAGCAAAAGTATCTCTAGAAAGTTGCCATTTTATTTAATATGTAGTTTAGCCTTTGCAAATATTTTATTTTATTTTTTTTTATTTTTATTTATTTATTTATTTTTTTATCAAATGAACACCTGATATAAATGATCCAATACTCAAATGTCTTCTTTGCCAGGAATATTTACGGATGAGACAGAGTCCTTGGTGGCTTTTGAGGTCAATAAGTTCATTGAGTACAATACTATATGCCTGCCATTAAAGATGGAACAGTATCTTCTTGCGCATAGAGCAATATGGCTGTCTCTTGGCTTTCATTTTATGCAAAAAAAAATAAAGTGAGAGCGAAGCCCCACTTCACAAATACAAAGACTTAAACAAACAAACAAACAAAAACAAAAACATTTATTTCCATTTTGTACAATGGTTATTCAACATTAATAGTAACTTATAAGTAGACATGTAATTAAACTAACAAATAAGAGGGTTAAACATATAGTTAAATTAAATGTAGCTTTCATAGAAAATAATAATGCTGTAATAAAAATGTTACAATAATGATAATAATAAAGTAGTAAGTAAGCCACTAGATACAGGATCGTTATTATCGGCATCATTTCCATATTTGTTTCCTTACAATGAGAATAATTAGTTCTTAATGAGCAGCAACTATTTGTCCAAAAGAAAACTATATAGTTTGCCTTTGAAAGCTGTGAAAGAGGATGCATTTTTAAGATGCTCTGGAATATTATTCCAGAGTGTTGGCCCTTTGATAGTGATCATCTTTGAACCTGCTTCTGTGTTTGTTCTGTGAATAAAGAGCTCACTGCTCTGTCTTGTGTTGGTTCCCCTTATATCCCTGACTGTTTTTAAATCAAATAGCCAGCTAGGATAATGATGGTCCAAAATTTTGAATACAAAAACATAAATAGCATAAGCGACCTTATTTTCTGCCCGCAGCCACCCAAGTTTATTGAGAGCTGGTGTGATGTGGTCATATTTTCTTATTCCTCCCAGGGCAACTCGAGCTGCAAAATTAATAAGCTTCTGTATTCTGTTTATCTGAGTCTTAGTGGTAGCTCCCCAAACAGTTGTGCAGTAATTAATGTGACTTAGGGCTAGAGATTCAACAACAGTTATTCGAGTGGTAGTCTCAAAATTGTCTTTTATACATGATAAGTACATTAATGTTCCTGTAACCTTTTTGCATACTTTATCTATGTGGGAATCAAACAACACGTGGTTATCAAAGTGAATTCCTAGGTTTTTGACTGTTTTGCTAGGTGTGATAATATTGTCGCAAAAATTAATTGTTGTGTTTTCTGGAATTTGTGCTATGTGGAACCTTGAACCAATAAATATGCACTGTGTTTTACTTTCGTTAATTAACAGCCCAATTTCTTGGAAATAGGTTTTAATTTTTGACAGAGTGTTTTCTGCTCTTAAAGTTAGCTCTGGGAAATTATTAATATCACCACTAAGGAGTAGTTGAGTGTCATCTGCATATTGTACGACTAGACAGTCAGAAATGAAAGAAGATAGATCATTTACGTAAATGGAGAAGAGGATAGGACCAAGTACTGATCCCTGTGGAACACCAAATGATACATTTTTTGGCACAGAGATAATGTTGTTAAGACGTATGGACTGTTTACGATTAGATAGATACTCGCTAAACCAGCTTGGATCAATATTTAAGTTAATACATTTACTTAAAAGAATTTCATGGTTTACACTGTCGAAGGCTTTTGATAAGTCTAATAATACGAGAAGAGATATTTTTTTCATATCTATATTATTATATATACTATTCGTAACTTTAAGCAGTGCAGTTTCCGTCGAAAGTTTGGGTCTGAAACCATGCTGGTTAATACTTATTATTCTATTTGATTCTAAATATGACATAAGTTGGCATGCAACAATTTTTTCTAATATTTTAGAGAAAATGGGTAGGAGGGAAATGGGACGATAGTTTGTCACATCTTCTCTGTCCCCCTTTTTATGCAGAGGTATTACATGTGCTATTTTCCAAGAGTCAGGAAACTTTTTAGTAACAATGGAAGTGTTCATAATAGTTAGAATATAGGATGTAATCACGGGTAGAGCATCTTTGATGAACTGAAATGGCATACCATCTGAACCATAAGAGCCAGAGTTTCTTAGGCTCTTTATGGTAAGAATTAGGGTAGCACAATCGATAGGAATAATCTTGAAGTACTCTCTTGTGTTTTCATTGGAAGAATTGTCATTTAAGCAATTACTCATATTCACTGAGTTGATGTTTTCTTGAGTTTTTTCATATGTATTTTTGCCAACGTTAGCAAAATAGTTATTAAAGTTTTCTGCTTTGTCTTTCAACTCCGTAATATTTTCATAACTTTCTGAGGTACTCTTTTCATTTGGTATCATGCTTCTTATCACTTTCCATGTTGCTGCTGGAGCATGTCAAGAGTCATTAAATTGTTTTTTGTAAGTCTTTTTTACTTACACTGATGAGAGATCTGACACGTTTCTTTTCTGTTTTATAACGTTCTCTTGTTTTCTGAAATCATTTAGAAATGAGCCATTGAAATTTAAAATAATACCGATGCGATCAATAAACCGAAGGGCTTTTTGTGCGTCTCGAGTTTTGTGGAAGAGGGAGGAGAGAACCCGGAGACAGACGTATCCCCCTCCCCCATCCCTCTCTTGTGCCTTGCTGTCCGTTTTTCGACCGCATCTGAGACGGCTTCTCATAAAAGTTTTATCGTGGCCGTTACAGAAGCGCCACCAAAATCCAGTTCTCTTGTTATTTTGGGAGACGGACTCTCTCTCTCTCTCTCTCTCTCTCTCTCTCTCTCTCTATATATATATATATATATATATATATATATATATATATATATATATATATATATATATATATATATATGCACATTACATATGTGAAAACATGAATCATTTTTTACCCCGACCGGGACTCGAACCTAGGACTTATGATTACTAAGTCAAGGCGCTACCACTACACCACAGAAGGTTAAAAGGAACCCAACCTTATAGCTTATATCTGCTATACTTCGGAATGAACGCATTCTAACTGAATGCCACTATGTTCATATTACAGATTCCCCAACCTCACTCGTGGCTTCATTTTAGCATTTAATTCAATTCCCAATCTCATTCGGGACATGAAATTATCCAATAAGCACATTACATATGTGAAAACATGAATCATTTTTTACCCCGACCGGGACTCGAACCTAGGACTTATGATTACTAAGTCAAGGCGCTACCACTACACCACAGAAGGTTAAAAGGAACCCAACCTTATAGCTTATATCTGCTATACTTCGGAATGAACGCATTCTAACTGAATGCCACTATGTTCATATTACAGATTCCCCAACCTCACTCGTAGCTTCATTTTAGCATTTAATTCAATTCCCAATCTCATTCGGGACATGAAATTATCCAATAAGCACATTACATATGTGAAAACATGAATCATTTTTTACCCCGACCGGGACTCGAACCTAGGACTTATGATTACTAAGTCAAGGCGCTACCACTACACCACAGAAGGTTAAAAGGAACCCAACCTTATAGCTTATATCTGCTATACTTCGGAATGAACGCATTCTAACTGAATGCCACTATGTTCATATTACAGATTCCCCAACCTCACTCGTGGCTTCATTTTAGCATTTAATTCAATTCCCAATCTCATTCGGGACATGAAATTATCCAATAAGCACTTTACATATGTGAAAACATGAATCATTTTTTACCCCGACCGGGACTCGAACCTAGGACTTATGATTACTAAGTCAAGGCGCTACCACTACACCACAGAAGGTTAAAAGGAACCCAACCTTATAGCTTATATCTGCTATACTTCGGAATGAACGCATTCTAACTGAATGCCACTATGTTCATATTACAGATTCCCCAACCTCACTCGTGGCTTCATTTTAGCATTTAATTCAATTCCCAATCTCATTCGGGACATGAAATTATCCAATAAGCACATTACATATGTGAAAACATGAATCATTTTTTACCCCGACCGGGACTCGAACCTAGGACTTATGATTACTAAGTCAAGGCGCTACCACTACACCACAGAAGGTTAAAAGGAATCCAACCTTATAGCTTATATCTGCTATACTTCGGAATGAACGCATTCTAACTGAATGCCACTATGTTCATATTACAGATTCCCCAACCTCATGTTTTCACATATGTAATGTGCTTATTGGATAATTTCATGTCCCGAATGAGATTGGGAATTGAATTAAATGCTAAAATGAAGCCACGAGTGAGGTTGGGGAATCTGTAATATGAACATAGTGGCATTCAGTTAGAATGCGTTCATTCCGAAGTATAGCAGATATAAGCTATAATGTTGGGTTCCTTTTAACCTTCTGTGGTGTAGTGGTAGCGCCTTGACTTAGTAATCATAAGTCCTAGGTTCGAGTCCCGGTCGGGGTAAAAAATGATTCATGTTTTCACATATGTAATGTGCTTATTGGATAATTTCATGTCCCGAATGAGATTGGGAATTGAATTAAATGCTAAAATGAAGCCACGAGTGAGGTTGGGGAATCTGTAATATGAACATAGTGGCATTCAGTTAGAATGCGTTCATTCCGAAGTATAGCAGATATAAGCTATAAGGTTGGGTTCCTTTTAACCTTCTGTGGTGTAGTGGTAGCGCCTTGACTTAGTAATCATAAGTCCTAGGTTCGAGTCCCGGTCGGGGTAAAAAATGATTCATATATATATATATATATATATATATATATATATATATATATATATATATATATATATATATATATATATATATATATATATATATATAATATATCATAATATTATTCAGGAACTTCTGCTTCTTCTTCATGTGATTATTATAGCTGTCGATATTATTATTATTATTATTATTATTATTATTATTATTATTATTATTATTATTATTATTATTATTATTACTATTATTATTTTCTTCATTTATTATTATCATCTTTTCATCCCTAAGATATTGCTTATTTATTTATTTATTTATTTATTTATTTATTGTAACTTTATATACTTATTGTCAGTGTTTAAGAGGCCGCGGTAGCTTAGTAGTAGAGCACGCAAGTTGAGATGTGACTAGCCTGACATTCGCATTGTCGATATCGCCATGGGGCTTAGGGAGGGCATCTAGTCATTACCCCCCAGCTCCGACCTGTGCGTGCACCCCATTTGCATGAGGACTAGTTGTGACACAAAAAAACCGCATAAAGAATGTAGGTTTTTATTTTTAGCTTTTCTTAGAAGTAATATTTCATTTCTTAGTGTTAGTAAAATAAGACTATATCTTGTCCGTGTGTGCCTTCTTGTTTCTAGTCTTGATGTACAAATTAGCCTGTTTGTATTCCTGCAGTTGAAGATCTTCTTCCATTACTTCTTTTATTTCATAAATATTCTCACATATCCAAGTTCTATGTCTCCTCTCAAGATTTCGGGGCCATCGACTTAATACAGGATGCAAACGAAGAGAGAGTGAGAGTGAGAGAGTGTGTGTGAGAGAGAGAGAGAGCAACTCTCATCCATATTATGCATATTGAAGTCCCTAACCACTGTTCAGAGATATATAAATATGTTGAGAGAGAGAGAGAGAGAGAGAGAGAGAGAGAGAGAGAGAGAGAGAGAGAGGAGAGAGAGAGAGAGAGAGAGAGAGAGAGAGAGAGAGGGCACTCATCCAGATTATGCATATTGGAGTCCCTATCCACTGTCCACACACACATTCACACACACACACAGAACCACACACACACATGCAGAAGCACACACACAAATTATATATATATATATATATATATATATATATATTATATATATATATATATATATATCTATATATATATATATATATATATATATATATATATATATATATATATATATATATATATATATATATATATATATATATATATATAAAATTGTTGAGAGAAAGAGGAATAATAACTAGACTAATTCTTACTTCCAGCAAAAGAATATTTATTGTTCTTTAAAG
>JAXCGZ010013743.1:15000-20000 GCA_037179515.1 Halocaridina rubra | reverse complement strand
CCCACATCTAATGTAACTCATACTTTAAACATTATACTCCTTTTAATTCCTTTGAAAATTATTTCCGTTTAGTCCAGGAGTCATTGCAGTAGAGGGCTGGGATGATGTTACAAGATTCAGTGTCCCCTGTAATGTTTGTCGTCTTATCAAGGCCGCGGAAGGATTATTTTGATATTTTTCATATTTTCATTTCATAAATCAGTGACAAGAATCTTCAGCTATGTGTTTTTTTTTTTTCCCTCAATTCTTAACAAGCGCGTCTAATTGAAGTAACTATCTCTGAGAGCTACCTAGTGTTTTACACGATCTCTGATGGCGACCTATGTTAGTATGTGAGAAATAGATTCAAGCTAGAAATAACGATATTGTAACTCCTATTTAATCTTATATAAGTGTAGGTAATGGATGCTGAAAACTGCAAAATTTGGAGGATAACATCTCATTATCAGTTAAAATGTTAATGTTATACCTTTTTGTTTGAAAAAAAATATGAAGCTCATGCATGAAAACATTGTGTAAATTGTAATCTGTACTTATATAATTATTTCGAATTTTCTTTGACAAAACCTATTAATTTGTGGAATATCCTCCTAGACCATTCTCGTATGAATGATACAATGGCTTTCATTTATGTCATAGTTTGCTCCTAGCACCCGAGTGCAATCCGGACCCTGAACTAATTATCTTTGATCTTCAGAGCGGAACAATACCCTGAAACCAACAACAGTGGAAGCGGTAATCCCTGTGCAATTAGAATAATTTCAAATAAACAGTGATCAGCCCTGAATCATTAGTATAGCATTCCAGCAACCCAATTAGGTTTCAGAGATCATGACTGTCATTAGATGTCCGGCTGAAATATTAAAACTGGAAGTCACTATCATGAGGAAGCAGGAAGCACTAATCAACAAGGTATTACAAGAAGAATAGTTGCAGTACTAATAGCAATATAAAACAATATTCTCAATACTATCATTTTTTTCATTATCAAAATATTCGTTTATTTGTATATTTTTATACCAAAAAAATTGATCTGCCTTGTAAATTTATTTATTCTATTGACAAATAAAAGCAGCATGATATAAATTAAAGCAACATTATTTTTTCTTGGAATATATATATATATATATATATATATATATATATATATATATATATATATATATATATATATATATATATATATATATATATATATATATATATATATATATATATATATATATATATATATATATATATATATATTTATATATATTATATTATATATATATATATATATATATATATATATATATATATATATATATATCGTAAAGTTATAATTCACTAAATGCAAACCCATAGACATACTGCTTAGATACATCCAAATACATGTACACCACAACCTAGAAGCATTTCCTATACCGGACTCATAAACTGTATCATAATACAGTTTATCTTTCGGTTGGTTGTTCATCATTGTCAAACAGTTTTGCAAATCAACCAGGTGAAGTCTGGCAGGCAGTTACCCAAGCCCTTGGGTATAACGAGTGCGATGCCTTAATCTTCTTCTTCTTCTTCATCTACATCTTTTTCCCACTTTTATGTGGGGTCGATGTTTCTGGCCAGTACAGATCTTTCTCTTTTTCCCACTTATGTGGGCTCGAGTTATCTGTACTGGCCATATTTTGGTTTTGGCAAAAGTTTTATGGCCGGATGCCCTTCCTGCCGCCAACCCTCCCCATTTACCCGGGCTTGGGACCGGCACCAAGTGGAGGCTGGCTTGCCCCCCTCAGTGGCTGGGTTAGTGCGATGCCTTAATATTCAACTCAAATAAAGTCATCCCGATCCGGATGTGGACTGTCCTGTCCTATTGCAATGATCATTACGTTGGATGAAATTGCTTTCACTGAAGTATGACTTTGCAGTTCTAAGGCCACTCGGATTGTAGGACCGTGGCAGAGGGACTTTTATATTACTCTAATTTATGTAATCGTGTGTTACTTATTATATTACTATTGGTTTCATTACTGAAATCTACGTGCTCTCTCTCTCTCTCTCTCTCTCTCTCTCTCTCTCTCTCTCTCTCTCTCTCTCTCTCTCTCTCTCTCTCTATATATATATATATATATATATATATATATATATATATATATATATATATATATATATATATATATATATATATATATATATATATATATATATACATACATTCATATATATATATATATATATATATATATATATATATATATATATATATATATATATATATATATATATATATATATATATATATATATATATATATATATATATATATATATATATACATACATTCATATATATATATATATATATATATATATATATATATATATATATATATATATATATATTTTTATATATATATATATATATATATATATATATATATATATATATATATATATATATATATTTTTATATATATATATATATATATATATATATATATATATATATATATATATGTAATAGCTGAGCATCAATGTACTTATCACGTATAAAAGACAATTTTGAGACTACCACTCGAATAACTGTTGTTGAATCTCTAGCCCTAAGTCACATTAATTACTGCACAACTGTTTGGGGAGCTACCACTAAGACTCAGATAAACAGAATACAGAAGCTTATTAATATTGCAACTCGAGTTGCCCTGGGAGGAATAAGAAAATATGACCACATCACACCAGCTCTCAATAAATTTGGGTGGCTGCGGGCAGAAAATAAGGTCGCTTATGCTATTTATGTTTTTGTATTCAAAATTTTGGACCATCATTATCCTAGCTGGCTATTTGATTTAAAAACAGTCAGGGATATAAGGGGAACCAACACAAGACAGAGCAGTGAGCTCTTTATTCACAGAACAAACACAGAAGCAGGTTCAAAGATGATCACTATCAAAGGGCCAACACTGGAATAATATTCCAGAGCATCTTAAAAATGCATCCTCCTTCACAGCTTTCAAAGGCAAACTATATAGTTTTCTTTTGGACAAATAGTTGCTGCTCATTAAGAACTAATTATTCTCATTGTAAGGAAACAAATATGGAAATGATGCCGATAATAACGATCCTGTATCTAGTAGCATACTTGCTACTTTATTATTAACATTATTGTTAACATTTTTATTACAGCATTATTATTTTCTATGAAAGCTACATTTAATTTAACTATATGTCTAACCCTCTTATTTATTAGTTTAATTACATGTCTACTTATAAGTTACTCTTGATGTTGAATAACCATTGTACAAAATGGAAATAAATGTTTTTGTTTGTTTTGTTTATTTGTTTGTTTGGATGAGAGGGATGTTACTCTTCAACTGGGATATTTGATGCACAGTCTTTCTTCAAGGCCAGCATATGTTTAGCAGTTTTCTCCGATGCCTTTCATTGATTTTTTTTTTTACTAAATATCCGGAGATTTCCTTCCTTCCATTCATTCATATATATATATATATATATATATATATATATATATATATATATATATATATATATATATATATATATATATATATACACGTGTGTGTGTGTGTTTGTGTGCAAATATCAGTCAGTATTTGTGAAATAAAATTCCCATATAAATATGCATAATATACAAGCAAAACCTCCTATTTATCCTGCTGAGGCGACAGGTAATATCACACAATGAATGTTGGGACCCTCTCCATTTTATTATTTAAAATGTTCAGGCGAAGAGATATCTCGCAAACCACAGGTGCAAGTTGAACTCGTGGCCCCTTTGGCGTGAACTAAGCATCAGTCCACTAGTTTACTTTAGTACTTACATATTACAATGTAATAGATGATGATGATGATAATAATAATTATAATAATAATAATAATAATGATAATAATAATAATAATAATAATAATAATAATTATAATAATAGTGATACTAGTACCCTGATATATCAATATAATTATATATATTTATGTTTGGGGTCTTATTAATGAATGGCATCTATATATCTGATAATAGATATAGTAACGGAGCCTTGCCTAAAGGCAGAGAATAAGGAGGTTGAGAGAGAGAAATAGAAAGAGAGAGATATAATAATAATAATAATAATAATAATAATAATAATAATAATAATAATAATAATAATAATAATAATAATAATAATAATAATAATAATAATAATAATAATAATGACAGGAATAATAATTATAATAATAATAATAATTATTATGTATAATGTAAATAATGATGATAATAATAATAATAATAATAATAATAATAATAATAATAATAATAATAATAATAATAATAATAATAATAATAATAATAATAATAGTTATTATTATTATTATTATTATTATTATTATTATTATTATTATTATTATTATTATTATTATTATTATTATTATTATTAAATGCATTTTATTTCACAAAGAACAATGTATATGCAATAAGAAATACATACTGTAAATGTATCGTGCTAAATTAGAAGTATTTTTACAGTGTAAGATTGGATGTAATTTTAATTTTTTATGAGGTGTATATCCATAAAACGTCCTAATTTATGTAATTACTAAAATTGGATTTTTTTTTCAAGAATATTATATCCATGCCAACATAGGTCATAATCATTTCAAAAAAAAAAGTATAATACACTGACCCATACACTACAAAATGTTCCTCAGTTTCTTCTTGATTGCTGATACTGATTCTACCTCATTTATATCCTCTGGCAGTCTGTTCCATAGGTTGGAACCCCTGAGAGACAGGACTCTGTCTACTATCTCTGTTATTGTTTTTCTTGATATCATTCGTTTCATCGATTGCAAAGTATCTGTTCCACAATACTGCTTTTCATGTTGATATTCATAAGGCAGTCTGATTTAATACCTTCTATGAACTTATGCATACACATCACAGTGACATTTTTGTTTTGGTCTTCTAACTTTAACTTATATATACAGTAATTCCTTAATGAATAGTGTTGCCCAGTCAAACTTCTTTCC
>JAXCGZ010013742.1:0-52500 GCA_037179515.1 Halocaridina rubra | reverse complement strand
GAAACAAACCTCACAGCTTATATCTGCTATGGTAGGAATGAACGCATTCTATCTGAATGCCACTATGTTCATATTACAGTTTCCCCAGCCTCACTCGTGGTTTTGCTGTTGTATTTAATTCAATTCCCAATCTCATTCGGGACCAACAATAACCAAATAAGCATATTACATATGTGAAAACATGAATCATTCCTACCATAGCAGATATAAGCTGTGAGATTTGTTTCCCTTTAACCTTCTGTGGTGTAGTTGGTAACGCCAGGTTCAAGTCCCGGTCGGGGTGAAAATTATTTGTTTTCACATATGTAATGTGCTTATTTGGTTATTGTTGGTCCCGAATTAGATGGGGAATTGAATTAAATGGGAAAATAAAACCACGAGTGAGTTTGGGGAAACTGTAATATGAACATAATGGCATTCAGATAGAATGCGTTCATTCCCACCATAGCAGATATAAGCAATGAGGCTTGTTTCCCTTTAACTTTCTGTGGTGTAGTTGGTAGCGCCTTGACTTAATAATTATAAGTCCCAGGTTCAAGTCCCTGTCGGGGTAAAAATTATTCATATTTTCACATATGTAATGTGCCTATTTGGTTAAATATATATATATATATATATATATATATATATATATATATATATATATATATATATATATATATATATATATATATATATATATATATATATATATATATATATATATATATATATATATATATATATATATATGCAGAGATGAACAAGTGTGCTATTATAATGTGGAAGAGAGGTCAAGGAAAATGGTGTAGTGGTTAGAGTACTTGACTCGAGAGGTGACAGGCTAGCGATAGAGCCCACCTCAGGGCTGTAGGAAGAGCATCCAGCCTTAATTCCGTAGCTGCAACCTGTATGTTTCCACCCCCATAATGGGATTAATGGTGACATATTAAACGGTAAAGTCAATAAAATGTACTTTCAATTCATTTATCGGGTAGAGCAAGCCTGCTCGGTGGCAGTCCCATGCTCGAATTGATAGAAAGTGTTGTGGTAGTAATGGCATCCAACCTTAAATCTTTGAAATAAAAATTAACACTTGTCTCCAGTAGGCTAGTTAGGTTGGGTTAGGTCAATTACCTTGGAAATATGAACAGCCCTAGACCACCCAGGGGTTATTTTTCTTTACTAGATGCAGTTTTATTTATCATTATTTTTATTTTTCAGAGGTTTCGATTCTGTTGGGACGTGGATTGCCCGGATTGGCTGTTAGCGGAAATTACTACCTTATCAAAATTGGTAAAGTTCTTTTTAGTTTCTCCATATAAATGTAACAATCATTCATGACATTATTCAACAATATTATAGATTCAGTGGCATATTTTATAGATTTGCCATGTACTTATTTATATTTTAAGTTATTTCGGTACAGTTTGTGATATTCAATTACAGTTGATAAGAGATGATAATATATACTTTTTCCTACAAAGACATCTTTTAAAAAACTGACTCCATCTTATAAGTTAATGGTGATGGATATTTTTTTTTAAAGTAAAAGGTCTTTTAAAGCGTAAACTCTATTTTAAATTATTAAATATATAGGCCAAATATCAGTATACATATATGAAATATATAAGTACCTGATATCAGGATTCGAAAATACAGAACACTGATAATTCATTATTGTTCAGTGCATATGGAAACTATAGTTACTGACATTACAGTTGGTAACCCCATTATTAAAATTATGGATTGTTAGTAAACCTAAAGTACAATGATAGAATGTTAGTAACCCCATAAGTACAGTGATTGATTGTTAGTAACCCCATAATGAAATGATGGATTGTTAGTAACTCCTTAAGTAAAGTAATGACTTGTTAGTAACTCCATGAGCACAATGATGGCTTCTTAGTAACCTCATAGGTACAAAGAAGGTTTTAAGTAACCCCATAAGCATCATGATGGATTATTAGTAGCCCTAAAGTACAATGATGGATTGTTAGTCACCCCATAAATACAATGATGGATTGTTAGAGTGTTGTAGCTAGTTAAATATTTCATTATTTGCATATATATATATATATATATATATATATATATATATATATATATATATATATATATATATATATATATATATATATATATATATATATATATATATATATATATATATATATATATATAAAGTTTGTTTCATATATCTAAAGCAACTTATCTACCTTTAATAAGTACAATGATGGATTGTTAGAGTGTTGTAGCTAGTTAAATATTTCATTATTTGCATAATATATATATATATAATATATATATATATATATATATATATATATATATATATATATATAATATATATATATATATATATATATATATAATATATATATATATATATATATATATATATATTATATATATATATATATAAAGTTTGTTTCATATATCTAAAGCAACTTATCTACCTCTAATAATATGACAATATCTCTTTACTGTCAAGACTTCGGTGAAATTGCGACTACTCGCTGGAAATGTGGCCAAAGCCATACCTGGAACTACACTGAGCGTAAGTTTTGAACATTCACAAGTTGCTAGACTATGACTTTCAATTTTATATTTCGTTTTGTTCAAGCCCATCGCAGGGCATTAGAAAGGCCATCCATTCTCAATTCCATGGCTCCAAGCTGTTTGTATCCAGCCCCTAATGGGAATTATGAGTGACATATGAAATGGAAAGCCTGTTTGTATCTACCCCCTAATGGGAATTATGAATGACATATAAAATGGAAAGCCACAACATTCTGCAACAAGATCGTTAATGTCACGAAAGGAAATGTATAATTACTTTGGTAGTCTTTTGATCATCAAGCTTCTACATACTGTTAACAGGCAGATTGGAAAGAGTTACATGGTCGTTTCAGTTAGGATGATCAGTGTTCAACTAATTATTGTATTTCATTGCTAAAGGTCAACTCTACAGGAAAATTACATAACAGAGTCCTGAGATCTTTTACTCTGTATTTTAGTCCATATTCAGTTGCTCTTTAGGTGTTCTAGAACAAATTTTGAAATATATCAAAATTCTAGCATTTCCTTCATATCTGACTTCAGTTCATCTGCAATGAATGTTTATTTTCTTAGTTTGACAGTAGTATACATATATGTATTTAAAATTGTAAAAAATAGTAGTACAGTATCTACCTTTTCCTCTTGTTTTCAGTATGATGTTGTGATCAAGCTTGCCAAAGATGCAAAACTTGGTAAGTATCCCTTCTGAAAATTTGTTTTTATTTTTTATTATTTATTGGGGGATATATCTCAGGGGTAAAGGAGATCGATAGAAGATAGCTTGGGTGAAAAGATAGAGGCATGGATCTTGTAGAAAAGACACTCCCTTTTCTCTGATTATTGATAATTTTTTTAATTAACAGCCATTTGTGGATACAACCATTTTAATGGATCATCTATAAAGGAATATGAGCCATATATCTATATACAAATGCCATAATTCCCATTATAAGAGGGGGTAGCTGAGTCAAAGCAAAATCTTGACCCTTTGTAAGAGAATAATGCATAGGAGGGGATTCCGAGTCCCCTCGCTCTGCCCCATTTAGTCGACTTTTAAGCCATGCAGGAGAGCTGGGAGGAGAAGGTACTTTTCCCTTCCCCAGGAATGCAAAGGCTGTATATGGATGTACCTGAAACACAAGAAGTGAGTTAGCATGACATTATTATACTCAAGCATGTTCTTAATTCCTCCATCAGTACCTTTACTGAAATTAAAAAATTTGGAGGGCATCCACCCTTAATCCCCAAGCTCCAACATGTCTTTGGTCACACCCATTCGAATGGGGATTAACTGTGACGTAAAACGGTGCACGACAGAATTCAGTTTTCTCCTTAACAGAATTCTGCATTCCCTCCTGCCCTGGCATTTTAAATTCCTGCAGATACTGTAGTAAAAAGTATTACAATAATTATTACAATATCACCATATTCCTTACGTTTTTTAGATGCAGTGCATCATATTATGTCTCAGTTAGGCTCATTTGAATGTCGGTAGACAAACACATATTGAAGCAATATGGAGGATTAAGGCTTGATGGCCTTCCTAATGCCCTGCAGAGGGATTGAACTTGCATTAGTCAGGCTTGTCGCTTCTTGACTGATTCACTCTACCATTGAACTACCACTGCCCACGCTTGTGAGTAATCAATACATATTAATAATTTTTCTTTTTGACAGATGAGCATGGAGCAGAAGCAGTTGTGGCTGCTGTCAGGTGGATTCTGGAGAGCGCAGCTGGAGCTGGTGTGTCAGCCAGTGTCTTAGATTCTGAGCTGCAGCAGCTGGGTCTTCCAAAGGAACACGCAACAGCTATGACCAAAGTTTATATGGACCATCAAGAATCAATACATCAGCATCTCAGAGATGCTAGTCTAAAAGGTAATGAGCTCATTTTTAATGTAGATAATTGGATCTTTTGAAAAAGAGTGACCCCAGTCTGCTCTATGATTATTTATATTTGCAAAGCAAGTCACCTAATCTAATATAATTTAACCTAACCTGATCTAATTTAACCTAACATAACCTAACCTTACAATTTACAGGGATATTTAACTTTACATGTGGTTCTGGGGATAACTCATCGTAGCAAAATCCTGTTAATGTTCACAGTATTTTTGTAACCTAGTTCTGTATAATTCTCGATTTCATGAGTATCAGTTATATAGGATAGTTTAAGTAGTTTAAATGAAAATTTACTTGAGTGAGTTAGTATTTATATGAAGGTAACGGTTTTGTTCCCGGAACATAAATAATATTGATAATTAGGTAGTGTTCAAAGCAGTATTATCAAAAACTTGTTTCTTTAAAGAGCATGTATAGCATTGACATATATTCTCAAGTGAAAGTCATTAGCAGTGTTTTTCCAATTGAAACTTTACCCAATGCATTTTGTAAATATTTCTGTATGTTTAGGTTTTATTTTCTTAATTAACACTGCTAAATTTTGCCCTTTGATGTATATTGAAAAACTTATGCTGTTGTGACCTGCTGGTTTATTTTTTGTAAGATCATCTAGAAGTAATACGCAAAATCGTGTAATTATATACCGTATTTCTTATACTACGTAGAAGAGCAAATTTTATATGATACATTTTAGAGCAATCTGGGAATCGCGGTATCACAGTTGTTAAAGCACTTGGTCGGGAGGTTACAGACCCGCAATTGAGCCACTGAGGCATTAGGAAGGACATGCATCATTGATTCCCCAGTTCCAACCTGCCTGAATCAACCCTCATAATGGTAATTAATTGTGACCCAAAATTGCAAACAGCAACAAACATTTCTAGACAATTTCAAAAGATTTTTTCACCATGCCCATAAAACTTATATTTGACTTGAAATATGGCTATAAATTGCCATTTCTAATCAGACACTACCAACCGTACTATCTATAAATGTCTCTATTTAATCTTTGTAGATGCATATATAGCAGGGATTTTAATTTGGTGCAAAAACAAGCCACACTAACAGAGTATGCAATAAGATACATAAAATGCTGATGTACTTCATTTTTCTATAGTGCGTGGCAATACCAAGTGGTCTTGTGACATTGCTGGAGTAGATATCGGGCATGGGGTATTGTCTCCAGTCATTAAGCTCAACCTGCATGATATTAGTAAGGAAATTAGTGAGGGCGTGAATGGGGATCCAACAAATTCAAAGTCCGATACATCAGTCGTTCTCACCCCGGATCAGCTGCATTCTCTTATTCATGGTAAGTTTGATTACAATGTTCACATATTTATAAAAAATAATCACTTGTTTAAATTATGTACTTCACATGGCTTACTTGTCTATAAGATAATGCTTGACATGGGAATATTTTTTATATTATGCATGACTTTATTGCAGAAGTGACAAAACTATTAGAATCAGTAAAAGTAACAATGATATGTCAGCATATTCCCTATACCAGTGTTGCCACACGCACATTTACCCAGTGGGCCACTTATTATCAGAGTATTCAGTATGCAGGCCAGATAGTTCTGATCAAGTTAAGACCACTTATTAGGGGAATAATGAAATAATAATCATACAGACACTCCCCAACTTACTAATGAGTTAAGTTCCAGAAGCGTATTCGTAAGTAGAATTGTTTGTAAGTTGCGTTTAAGTAAAAAAAGTACTGTACAACACATATACAGTATATGCAGTACTGTACAGAATTTAGGTTAAAGACACTTAACTACATAAAACATAAAGTACACAGTATTAATGAATTTTAATACAGTAGTAATAATGTAATAAAACAGTATAGTGCAGGGTAGGTTTTTGTTCGTATCTGTGAATGTTCATAAGTAGGGGAGCTTCCATAATAATAATAATAATAATAATAATAATAATAATATATTTAGGTGGACAGGCTACACTCGTGTATGCATGTAACATAAACACAATTGAGCAAAGAAAACCAAACTTATTTACTTTAATATCTAGTATTTCACCTCCCAAAAACTTGGCACCCCTTGGCATATAAATGTGCCATAGGCCTGGTATAGGAATGTGATGGGCATATAAATGTGCCATAGGCCTGGTATAGGAATGTGATGGGCTGCATTTTTTACAACCCTGCCTTATTCCTTTGGGATAGGTAATTATGGGCAGTACTGTATCTTTTTGGGTGCTGGTCTCTACTTGTAATGCATGCCATAACAGTTGAAATTTTCCATTTGGTTTGATTGAGCTAATATGGTATATCAAATTTTTAAATATTTTTGTTTTATGCAGTATGTTATTTAGTCACAGCCATTTGCTATTAGAAATTTGTGAATGTAGCTTACAATTATATTTATGCTAGGGAATGGACAATTATTCTCTTAAATGGGGAAGTTTCTCCATGGTGTTCCAGTGTTCATTCCTGGTGGTTGTTATGGACTGTCCATTCACCAGATGCCCATTCCTTTTCAACCTTATTTACTCATTGCCAACACATCCAACATATTGCAGACATGCTGCTAATAACCTCCCTTTAACTTTCTCTCCATAATCTTGCACATTATTTTTTTTACAGTAGTCAGTATTATTGTCATTTACTCATAAGGTACCTCAAAAGTTAGAGGAATATCAGATAAGATACAAGAAAGTAGACCAAGATGGTATGGTCATGTCGTTAGGAGGGATGAACAGTATCTTGAGAGGAGGGTGATGGAAATAGATATACAGGGTAGGAGAAGGAGGGGGAGACCAAAGCGTAGGTGGATAGATTGCATCAATAACGACCTGAGGTCTAAAGGTTTGTTGGGTGATGAGGTATGGGACAGAAACATATGGCGAACACTGGCCAGAAACATCGACCCCACATAAAAGTGGGAAAAGATGTAGATGAAGAAGACTCATAAGTTGCACATTTCGAGGAATCTTCGGGTTGTACTTTCAATCACTTGAGAGATGGGTGTGATGGTGTAAAGATTTTTGCAAGCTAACTAAGCTTCTCATTTGTTTTAGTTTAATGGTAAATTTCACATTTCTTCTAGTCTAGTGGTGTGGTATGTGAGCAATAATTTGTGAAAAATACAACATACTTGTTGCAACATGGCACCATATGTGTAATAATTAGTCCCATTCAAATCGGGGTGAATGCAAACATGTTGGAGCTAGAAAGCAGATTCTTTTGATGATGGCAGTGCTTCGAAGAAAAGGGAAGCCATCACCATGGAAGTGGAATTAGAGATAGTGAAATGCATGGAAAATGGAGGAACTTTACTACTGCATTAGCACATGTGCTTATTTAGGTGTTCCAACTTACACTGAAATTCGGGTTGCATTACATTTCAGGAACTTTACCGAAGAGGTATTGGTTGCAAGCATACATACATACATACATGTGCACCTTTTATTACTGACTAGCTGTGATGCACTAGGTTTTAACACTGACCTCGTCACATAGTCTTTTACAGTTGAGCTACAGCTCGCGGCACCTTCATTGTATGAACTTATGTAAAGGGTGACATCATCACCATCATGTGCCACAACAGTACAGTTTTTTCTACACCAAAATTTTACTCTTGTAGTTATTTCCTGAAGACTCTTTCTAGCCAGAGACAGAGTTACCCAGGAAAGACATTATGGAAGACTGCACTGTGCACAGCCACATATGCCACCAACACAAAATACAAACTCTGAGAGCTCTGTGGGATAGCCCGGCAATGAGTGGCCTTCCTTAGGGACTTGAGGCTGTTTGGCCAGGTAGGTAAGTAGGTAGGCTGCTCGGGCAGATGGCTTAGGTAACAACAGCAATTGTAAACTGTAACATATCATTCAATTTACAACACTCCTAAACGTACCTAAAATACTGCATTAGTCACTTTCTGACTCGTGCACTCTACCACTATGCTTCTGCAGCCCCCAGCATGCATGCTTTAATAGTAAACACAACCTTTTTTATATATTTCCTTAGTAGAGTGTCTCTTATCCTAACCCTTTACTGTACCCAAGCTCATTGTCATATTGACATTTTACTGCCTTTCTTGAATTCATCCTTAAAATATAGATGTCACACAGAGGTGGCTGCAGATATTGAAAGTGTAAGCTACGTAGATGATAAGGGCTATATATGGGAAAGTCAAGATAAGACCTTAAGTTAATGCCGTCACCTCTACAGGTCGTCTGGGTATCCATTTTCATATACAGGGGGTCCTCGGTTTACACTCTCCTGGAGTTACGATGTTTCGTGGTTACAGTGCCATCTCCCATAAATTATTTTACTTCTTTTTTGTCTCCCAAGCAGAAAGCAGATTCTTTTGACGATGGCAGTGCTTCGAAGAAAAGGGAAGCCATCACCATGGAAGTGGAATTAGAGATAGTGAAATGCATGGAAAATGGAGGAACTTTACTACTGCATTAGCACATGTGCTTATTTAGGTGTTCCAACTTACACTGAAATTCGGGTTGCATTACATTTCAGGAACTTTACCGAAGAGGTATTGGTTGCAAGCATACATACATACATACATGTGCACCTTTTATTACTGACTAGCTGTGATGCACTAGGTTTTAACACTGACCTCGTCACATAGTCTTTTACAGTTGAGCTACAGCTCGCGGCACCTTCATTGTATGAACTTATGTAAAGGGTGACATCATCACCATCATGTGCCACAACAGTACAGTTTTTTCTACACCAAAATTTTACTCTTGTAGTTATTTCCTGAAGACTCTTTCTAGCCAGAGACAGAGTTACCCAGGAAAGACATTATGGAAGACTGCACTGTGCAAAGTCACATATGCCACCAACACAAAATACAAACTCTGAGAGCTCTGTGGGATAGCCCGGCAATGAGTGGCCTTCCTTAGGGACTTGAGGCTGTTCGGCCAGGTAGGTAAGTAGGTAGGCTGCTCGGGCAGATGGCTTAGGTAACAACAGCAACTGTAAACTGTAACATATCATTCAATTTACAACACTCCTAAACGTACCTAAAATACTGCATTTATTTAGGAAGTAATGCGATTTTACTTATCCCATGGTGCAATGCTCCAGTCCTCTAGTAATTTTTTATTTGGGTAGTTTTTCCATGGTGACCAGTAGTTCCTGGTTGTCTTCCCTAACACCCAAATATTCTTTTAGGGCATTTCCTCTTGCTGATACTTAGCTCATGAAGTACTGGACTTATTTTCCTGTTCTGCACTAGTTCATAAGAAGCGAGACAGCACTCTCCCACAGTACTTAGGTTAAAAGGAGATAGCAGGAGAGAGTATAGGTTAGTTGGAGTAAGGCCTCACACCCAGGAATTCGGGTGATTTTTAGTTGTACCACTGTCATAACAGGTAATATGGATATACAGTATTAAAATGTTCTCTAAAATAGATGATCTAAACTTCTCTGTTGCCATTTTATATTGTGAAGTGTTCAAGGGTAAAAAACTATTTAGCAATAGTGTGGAAGGGACACTTATGGCTCAAGTCACATCATAAAATATATATATACCGGTACCTTATTTTACTTTTCAGAGCTAACAGAGGCTAGGCAATTAATGGAAGGTCTACACTAGAAATGGAAAAGTAAGTGTTGGAAAGATAACTTTTTTATTATATAATAGGCAGTAGTTTTGATCATTTATCTTCTACATTCAAAATATAGATCTATTTATTAGTAGATATGTGAGTAATTGAACATGGAGCTCCAGTCAGTATTTACAGCAGAACTCTCCAATTCCCCAATATTGAGGTGGTGAGGGAAAAAGAGCTGTTATTTCAGAATCTTATACTTTAAACTAAAGTTCGTGAAGCATTGATGGAATCCGTTGCTTATAAAGCCTTGAGACCTCAAGATATATTCCCATATATACTTAAGATATGTGCTGAACTATTATCTGTAGCACTTCACATAATATCTGAAGTGTTGCTAGAATATGGGAAGATTCCAAAATTCAGGAAACAAGCGAGTGTTTCAATCTTCAAAAAAATGGAGAAGAGACACAGCACTCAACTATATGCTGATATAAGCAATTAGGAAAGCCTGTAAAGCTGTGTGGAAATAGAGAAAACACATGTCCGTTCACTTAAGAGTATTTTTATCAGAGACAAAATGGCCTCAGAGGAGGCAGGTATACAGAAAAACTCTTATGGTAATTTTATGATGAAGCAACTGTCAGCTTGCAAGAGAGGGCTGTGTAGACTGCTTATCCATATATTTTCAGAAAGTATTTGAAACAGTCCCACAAGTGAAACTTCTTTAGAACCTAAAAGTAATGACATGAATAGTGGACTGGTTGGCGTGAATAAACACTTATTTGGAAGGAAGTGAGCAGAGATTAAGATCAAGATATGCAATGTCTAACTGAAGGAAAGTTATCCGTAGGGTTCTGCAGGTGTCAGTTTTAGTGTCATTCAGTTCTCTGTACAGCATATGTAACTGATCTGCTTGAGACTGTAAATGCATATTTAAATAGTTATGCAAATAACAAAAATTTTGAAAATAGTGAAAAATTACTATAGCAGTAACTTTGAGATAACCTTATTAATTGACATGAGTGGTCCGATAAGTGGTAATTATATTCCACCCTTAAATGTTTTAAGTAATAGAATGGCAGAGTAAAATTAGACTCGTATCTAGGTAGTAGTAGGAGAGGAATCTAATGAATCTGTGAGAGCTAGGGATAAATATTTCGGAAAGTTCGTCCAGAAGTGCACAATAAGGAAATGATAATGGCAAGCATTAGGGCAGCCTTCAAATATATTGACAATGAAATGTTTAGAAGCATTTTCATGACTTTTCTAAATCACTCACTTTATATGCTGCACCTTCAAAAATTTGCTCTTGAAAGATTTATTAAGAAGCTGGAGAAAGTTCATAGAAATGATACAAAGCAGATTAACAGATATACTAATTTCCATTTATGAGAAAAGGTTGCATAGTAAGATATACCATTTGCAGCCAAATGAAATATGGGGATCGTTTTTTTAAATCCTCCACGGTTTTGGCAGTTACTAGGGAACAGTACTTTGATATGGGCGGCTCTAGAGCTACATGTCACTATTAAAACTATGTAAATTGTGAGAAAGTATTTTATATTGTAAGATTAGATAATGATTTGACTTCGATAAGCAAGGAATCTGAAAATACTAGATACAGTACATTCATAATTTAGTTACAATATGAAAACTTTCCGTAATCCAAAAAAGGAAACGACCATGTTGAGTTGTTACGAGAATATGGCTCTCTCCTGAGAATAAAATTAGAAAAATACTCACATATATGCATTATTATTAATGTTTTCTTATAATATGACCACACGAAAGGTGATTAGCTGCCTGTACTGGTAATGAAGAGTTTAATCTCCGTCAAGTTTTTAAAAAGCCCATTCTTCCCTTCCAAGCCATGCTCCAACTTCTATTAATACTGTACTTAATATGCATCATGCCATTCCAGGGCTTTCCTATTCTGCATTACTGAGTTGTATTTATTACTGGCTCCTCCATGTTGTCTAATTTTTTGAGACCATCTCTGTTGCTATATATCCCACTCCAACTCCATTTTAGCATTGTTAAGAATGTGTTCATTCGTTATAGATATTCTGCTCCTGGGAGTGGAGCGGGCTATGATGGATCCATAAGAATGTGTAGCACTTGTAAGTCTTAGGATTCTTTTTAAGAAAAATCAGAATCAGACATTTAAAAACCATTCTCCTGTTTGCATGCTGGAGAACAGTGTGTAAAGAGGAAAATTTGATTAAAAAACCTGGATGAGATCAGTCATTGGATTGTAGCCCACTAACCTTGAGAGAACTATTTGAATTGATGTGTAATGTGGCAATGAATACATAAAGCTTTTTGGAGTGAAAGCGGATATTGTAATAAATATTTGCTGTCAGTCTGAGTGAAGATTTAGAATTTTTCATGGGTTTAAGCACCACAGCAAATTTGTGGGCACAGGTAGTTGCTTATTTATTTTTCTATGTGGTAAGTATTGACTATTGCTGTTGTGGGATATCCAAGATCCAGAGCAAGCTGAAAGTTACACTTCCATTCCTTTCAGTAACAGCCTAGATGCGCCCCATGTACAAAGTAGTATCACGAGGCTTGCACTGAAGCCCTTTGATATCCTACCGCACACCATCAGCCAATACCCACCACTTAAAAAAAAAAGGGGGGGGGGGCGCCAAGAGATCATACCTAACAACCTGCACCCACAAACATGCAGTGGCCATTATACCCATGAAAATCTCTAATTCTGCACCCTTAGTATAGGGCATATATTTTTTGCCAACAAATTAAATATATTTCCGTCCAGGGCCACTCTACCCATTTCTTCAAGTAGTTCTCTCGAGGTTAGAAGGTTACAGTCTGTGCAATTGACTGTTCCTCTTCCACTCCATTCTATTAAATTTTCCTTTTCCCTAACTGTGTTCCAGTAAGCAAACAGGAGTATGGCACTTTAAATGTCCGATTATGATTTCAGTCTTACAGATGTGCCCAACAATTACAAGCTCTACATATTCCTACAGATAAATCATTACCCATTCCAATCCCAAGAGTGACATATCAACAACATACGAATGAACATCCTTCATAATACCAGAATTGGCGTTGGCTATATAGTAACTAAGAGATTGACTCAAAAGAAACCCATAGCATGGAGGCGCTAGTAGTAAATAGAGCAACTCAAGGATACAGTGTAGAAAGCACTGGAATAGCATCCAATTTAGTTAAAGCTTTAATAGGAGCAGGAGCATGGCTTGAAAAGAAAGAATGGGCTCTTGGAAAACTTGGAAGATTATTGAATTGTTCACTCCAAGCACAGGCAGCTAATCATCTATTGTCAAAGGTTCGTATTACATGAATACATTAATAATAAAATTGTGTGTGTACTGTATTTCCCTAGTTTTGTTTACAGGAAAGAGCCATGTGCTTGTAACTCCCCAACTGATCGGTTTCTTTTTTTAATTACTGATACTCATCATATTTCAACTTAATAAAATATGTATGTAGCATTTACAGATTCTTTGCTAATGAAATTGCAATCATCAACCAACTGTACACTAAGAATTACTTACTCAAAACTTCCAAATAAGAATTCTTATGAAGTTCTGAAGTGTGACATCTAGCTCTAATGCCACTCATATCAAAGTATTGTTCCTGATTAATTGGCCAAAACCTTTGGCGTCAAGTGGTAAATCTAACTCCTGCAGCCTTTTCTCATAAATTACATTTTGTATAGCTGTCATTTGCTTTGTATAATGTTTTTGAGCTTTCTCCCGTGTGTTGATTTACTTTTCAAATGCAGATTTTAGAATGAGCATCATATGAAAAGTGTAGGTCAACAAAAGTCATTTAAATATAGTATTTCTAACCATTTCTATGAATGTCTGAAGGCCACCTTTATGATTGCTATGAAAGCATACATATTCACTACCATAACCATTTCGTTTATGTGCACTTCTGAGGACAAATCCTCCCTAGACCTCTCTTTCTGATTCATTCAGTTCTTCTACTATTGAATACCTAGATGTGTCTTGCACTTTTTCCCATTCTCATTACACCTTGTTCTCTTTTTACGCGTGTTTATAATCCGCAAAATTGGAATATCGCCCCTAAAAAATAATAGTAAAAAAAATACGAAATTCGCGAATAACACCCATGCAAAAAAATTCGAGAAAAAAAATTTAAATTTTAGTAAATAATCGACCGCCGCGGAGGCATTTTTCCACCATGCTCCTCTTCTTCTACCGCTTAATGCAAGCAGATATTATGAAGATAATGGGAAAAAAGGATTAAGAACAAACAGCAAACAAACTTTCAATATAATATCATCAGGGAAATAGCGTGCGAGGGTGCATTAGCTGATACAGAAGCAGCAAAACGTTTGCGAATAGAGGTTCATTCTCACGCATCCTCCTCCACTTCTACCGATTAATGCGATTGAATATTATGAAGAGAATTGATAAAAAGCATTAGGAACAAACAGCAAACAAACTTTAGATATAATATCATCAGGGAAATAGCTTGTGAGGGTGTATCAGCTGATACGGAAGCAGTAAAACGTTTGTAGATAGAGGTTCGTTCTCCCACATCCTTCTCCTCCTCTACCGCTTAATGCAATCGAATATTATAAAGAATTGAAAAAAAGCATTAAGAACAAACGGCAAACAAACTTTCGATATAATATCGTCTGGGAAATAGCATGCGAGGGTGTATCAGCTGATACGGAAGCGGCAAAACATTTGCAGATAAAGGTTTGTTCTCCCGCATCATCCTCTTCTTCTACCGCTTAATGCGATCGGATATTATGGAGAGAATGGAAAAAAAGCATTAAGAACAAACAGCAAACAAACTTGCGATATAAATCATCAGGGAAATTGCATGCGAGGGTGTATCAGCTGATACGGAGGAGGCAAAACATTTGCAGATAGAGGTTAATTTTCCCGCATCCTCCTCCTCTTCTACCGCTTAATGCGATCGAATATTATGAGAATTGGAAAAAAGCATTAAGAACAAACAGCAAACAAACTTGCGTTATAATATCATCAGGGAAATAGCATGAGAGGGTGCATCAGCTGATACGGAGGCGGCAAAACGTTTGCATCCTCGTGTTCACTGCCACTATGCACATCCCAGTGTATGCCTGTTGCCCACAGCAATTAGAGTACATTAATTTGTTTACTGCACAGTAAATCTGTATAACTCTTATACTGTACACTATTTGCATGTATATATAAATAACTATAGGTCTTTCTGCTTTGTTATGTACTTATAAAATATATTTTACTTATATCTTTGGTATAGTGTCTATATACGGTTGTGGAACGTATCTATGCCCATTATCATCGTTTCTTGTGGAAAATGACACATTAAATTACGCAAAAATTACAATACACGGCACTTCTGAGAACCTATCTTCGCGTTATTCTAAGAACTGTGTGTACTTTGTAGTTTTAAGTATTGAATTTCATTAGCCACTTATCTGATTACTCCTGTCAACAAATAAGGTCATCTCGACATTCTGTGCTACCCTATTCATTATTTACTATATTTATGAGTGTTGTGTAATCTGCACGGGTAATTATAAATGCATTTTGTCTCATGCAAATCACTTACATATATATGTAATAGCATGGCACTGAAACTGATTCCTACTGATCCTACAAGTAACTTCCCTCCAGTTAGACAATGCAAGTTTTGTTCTTACCCTCTGCTCGCTTCACTCTAAATAAGTCTTCATCCGTTGAAGACAGTTCCACCATTCTTATCATTAATTGCTTTTTATCACTTACCATGCAGTTTCTCTTCATACTGAGGCAAGGGAGGAACTAAGGTTATAAAACAATCTTGCCATAGCTATGTGCCACTCTTTTGTTGTACCACTGAAACGGTATCTAACTCTCGTTTTACCTATTGGTCGGCACTTTTTTGCTGCCAGCTATTTCTGCTCTTGTCACCTAATTGGAGACTGATCACTCTGAGTGGGGTTGAATAAGCTAGCCCTTCAAGTAAATATGAAGGGTTGCTTCTACTTTAGTCTGTCATATAGCCCAAGGTGTATGAATATAAGGTCTCCCCAAGTCCCTTGCATGGAGGGAGTCAAAGAAGGAGAGCCAGCCTGATGGTGATTGGATTTTGGTAAGAAAGAAGAGATCCAGAACTGCCTCCAGCAACAGCCAGGACTTTCTTCCAACCTTACTATTTCTGCTACTCTCCTGCTAACGCCAGTGCAGTTCCTAAGCCTTCTCATGTCCCCGTCTCAACATTTATTGTCAGCCTGTGACCTACTGGAAGCATACCAAGTCCTTTGAGAATATGAAGCCAGACTGATCAAGATAAGAGTGTATGGTTTAATCCAACCTCCAGGGTGAGTTTTTCACTTACACACACAAGCAAGAATCAACCGCTAAGATTTGAGAATTGAATATCCCACACCTTGCACAACTAAATCCTGCTATAAACCATCAAAACGCATCATGAATTTACCCGCCTTGCACCAAACACTGAGCCTTTGAAAATCGAATGTGTTTCCTCGGACAGTCATTGTATCATAAAAGTTAAGGTCTAGCCTATTCTACCTGACAGATGCTGGTCCACATTGCTGATCCTCCCCCTCGTGAAGGAGCTAAGGAATCTGGGGCTCCTTTGGAAACCATTAATCAACATACAGCTACCATTCCAGGGGTACCATCTCCAGCAAGGTCTACAACACTGATATGTGCCTTGGCAAACTGAAAGCAAAAATGAAGACACTTCTTGATGCCTCATTTGCTTTGTATATCCACCCATCCTGGAATTGCCATTGCTCTGAGAGGTGAAGGAGACTCCCTGATAGAGTTCTGCCTAATCCCATTCAGTACACCCACCACATCCCCATGTTCATTCCTGCCCCTCCAACCTTTTCCATTGCTTGGCATCTGACCCCACTCACCACCCATACCACCCCATATTTTGACAACTCATTCCTGCATCTGTTTCTGATTTGCAAAACATTTAATCAAACAAATGCTTTGCCATCTTGTCTTCTCTTGTATATAAGTATAATAAAGATATTCTCCATTCTAGAGTTAAACTAAGTCAGTAGAAATAGAGCGGCCAAGTAACACTTATCAGGTGCTACTTCATACAATCTGTATTAAAATGGAACACTGCAGGAAGGTATCCTTACCCCTTTCCTCTTTAACTACCTCTTGGATAAAATCGTGAAGATTCTCATATGGTCCAGATTCCAGCTCTATAGCTATGCAGACAACTTTTCTTTGGTAGCAATGGGTCACTTGCAACTCGTTTCTACCAAAGCACTCGTCAGCATAGTTAGTGCTGGATTCTTGATTTTATCCGAGAGGAAGTTACAGAGGAAGGGCTACTACCCTGCAATGGTCCACTTCAATACAGATTGTGGGTGGAGAAGTACCCAATAAGTCTTGCCTGGCTGCTTTGTTTTTGTTGACTTACGTCAACCCGAGAAAGGAAATGCCTCTACCTTGCTTATATATGAGAAGAAAGGATAGCAATGCATAAGATTGTTCAAATGTTTTTTTATAGAACAGAAACTGTGGTGCAGGAATGAGCTGTCTTAGTCTTGGGGTGGTATGGTTAATGAGAAGGGACAGATGCTAACCAATGGAGAGAGGTGGAGGAGCAGGTTGAAAACGGGTATCAGGGGGGGTGCTGTGAGGGAATAGGGTGAACTCTACCAAGGATTCTCCTTCAACTCTCAGGGCAATGATAGTTTTAGGCTGGGTGGGGGTTCCACAGCAAATGAGGCATCAAGAAAATACCGGTTCCTTCACTTTCAGTTTGCTAAGGCATAGGTCAGTTGTGGACCTTGCTGCAGACGGTATCCTTAAATTGGTAGGTGCATGCTAATTAATGATGCCTGAATATTTGGCATTCTGAAACAATGAGGGGGTTCTAAGTTTTAGGCTCTCAATGTAAAGGAGCCCTAGATTCCTCAGTTATTTCAAGTGGGGGGGGATCGGCAATTTGGACCAGCATCTATCAGGTTGAACTAGCTTGCTCTCAACTCTTGTGGTACACTGACTCTCCACAGTAACACATTTGATTTTCAAGTGCATGTCTATGTTTAGTGTATGGTTGAAATTTTCAGTACGAGTTTCGATTATTTTTGGCAAGGTTTAGTTTTGCAAGATGTGAAACATCCAATTCCCAAATATGAGCAGCCAATATTCACTTGTGTGAGTGGAATACTCACCCTGGAGGATTGGTTTAAACTTACATCTAATCTTAATCAGTGGAGGTTCCAACCCTCAGAGGAGTTGGTATGCTTCCACTGGGTCATAGGCTATCACTATAAATATCCAGAAGAGAAGAAAAGAACACCTGTGAGCTGCAAAGTACATGCAGGAGAATGGCAGGGCTTCTAGGGTTGGAAAAACTCTCTGGATTTCCTGTGACTTGAAAGGCTTGCTTGTCCACACACTCGGTAAGTTCAGTCTCCAATTAAGTGACCGGTGTAAGTAGCTGGTAACTGAAAGTGAAGACCAAGTGGTAGAGTGAGAGAGAACTAAGACACTGGTCCAATGTCGCAAACCCAGCTAATAGCATTGGTGATTCTTATAATTCCTTCTGATCACGAAGGGCAGAAAACAGAGAAATTTACGTATTTGAAAATTAATGCTGGGGACAAGAAAAGTGTAAAACTTGTTCTTGGAGAACACATCAGAACAGGAGCTGTAGCTGGCTATCTTGTCCCTGGTAGAGCATCAAGTGAGCAACTGAAAGATGGTGCCTGGCTAAGGCAAGATATTGTTTTGTAACCTTAGCTACTCCTTTGCCTCAGCCACGAAGACACTGTATACTGAAACACATGAAAACCATAGAGTTAACATGTAAATTTTATTTCATTTTTATGTATATATGACAACAATATAACATAACAAATAACAGTTTTGATATATATTTGCTACAGTAATGCCATACAAAATAGTATATTCTATCATGCCCTGTGGATTTATGTATCACATAAGTAATGTTTTTAATTTGTCATAAAAGCACTTTCAGGGAAATAGTTAATGAGATATATATATATATATATTAATTTTACCAAATGTAATAGCAAATTTAATTTTTTTCCTCTTCAAAAAAGTTACTTAAATTGAGGATGTGTTTCTGGCCCCTAGCATGGGTTATTCCAGAACAATTCCATTTTCCTCCTCCTTCCTATTTAATAAGAGTGCCACTCTTCGAACAATGGACGTGGCTAGCTAATTAAGACACTTTCTTGCATATTATCTGAAGTCTTACTGTTCCACAAGAAAGCAGAATGCATAACATAATGGAAGTGTTTCAAAGTGATTCCCTTTATTTTTTTTATCACATTATTATAAGAATTATAAATTTATTTTTTTAAGTTTCCCATTTAAACTAATTCATCATGCCAAATTTCAGGGACTAAAGAAAATTTAACGAAGTGAGAAGCTCCAGAACATATACAACTGTGTTTAAATAGTTAAGTGATGACATAGAAGCTTAAGAATGCTGAAGACACTTTGAACGAAGTTTAAATTTTCCATAATTGCTGGAGACATATGGAATGAAGTTTACATTTTTATATAAGAGCGCTAGACACTTGGAACGAAGTTTACATCTTTCCTTAAGAATGCTGAAGACACTTCGAAGTAAGTTTTCAATTTTCCTTAAGCACGCTGGAGACACTCGGAACATAGTTTACATTTTTCAATACTACAGGAGTGAGGAAATTGTATTAACCTACTGAAAGACAATGCATTACATCAAGTAAAGAGCATAAGACTAGACAATTTTTCTATTCATAAATCATGAGCATTTACTCTGAGATTTTTTTTTTATTTTTACCTTGTAACTTTCAACACAAATAAAAGTATTCCAAATCTCACACACTTTCTTCCTCCTTTGTAGGTTATGTTTCATATAATAGGTAATTTCAAGTTACACTATCAGGAATTCCCATTTTTCAGCAAATTCACAAGTACATTAATCAGAAATCTTTAACAATATCGTGCATTCCTGCTTAGAACTCAGACTTCCATACAAGGATATATATAAACCCCTCTGAATAGGTATAATATGGAGAATTTATGCTGGAAACTGTACCTCATGAAAGAAAGACTGAATAAAATGTAAAGAAATACTTTGAATGTAATGTAAAACTTAAACTCATCCAACTTTGATACTAATACACCTTGCAACCTATCCACTCCACTGCCCTTCCTCTCATTCACATATTTTCTTGGAATACAGAGCTTAGACTCCTAATGCTAGGCAGAGAAGTAATTGTTGCAATGAATGAAGGGCCTGGGAAAATAGTCAAGTCAATGCCATACTGCAATACACCAAGCAAGAATAAGCTAATAGACAAATAGTTTACCTTAAGAGATGCAATGCTAAAAGAAGACAGTTTTCAGCCAATACAGACCTAAGTTCATAAGCCAACAGAAGGAAAGACACACTAGTGTCAACCAAATGGTATCTTCAAGGAATGGGGAGAGATAAGAACTGCCAGAGAGAAGTATGTTAAATGTTTAAACCAGAATGGAAAAGGAAAGACAGCACGTTCTGAAAAGTAATGCATATCAAGGACAACTATACTGAAGATAATCTCTATTATAATCGTCCACATTAGCTAAAATCCACTCTCATCTATTACAAGCCACTGCACGGCCCACCTCTGAAACGAAGGCAATAAAATAAATATTTAGGCCTAGCACAATGGATATGACTATAAGACAATGCCTCCCTTCTCTTTCTAAAATAATGTAAAAGTATGGTTGCACCACCAAAGATATTACATTTTTTACAATGGCAGAATTTACAGGAAGAATAAACTACATCAGTACTACGAAACATGGTTCAAATGGAAGAACTCCTGTATCAATGTCATTCTCAGCTAAACATACCAGATGTCAACAAGTATAGGAAATTGTCAATGGAACAAAAAATTACCAACACTACTGATACAAATTACCTACTATGTAATTTCAGTATAAAGTTATACAACGAAATTATAACAAAATTTGCTGTTAAAGTGATGAAACAATAAAAACCGAATCTGGTAGTGTTTCACGAAATTACTGAAAAACAGAATCGATTAGTTTGCCATGAAATTACTAATACTGTACAACAAAAGTCATAACTTCACAAGGTAAGGGAGCTGTGAAATATTTTCAGAAATATTACACAGGTCTGGTTGAAGAATGAAATGGTGTGTGATGAAATGCCTCTAATACTAAATGGGACCACTGGAAAAGCACATACCGAATCATTGGTGTTGACTTCAAGAAATCATATCTTATGTACAAAATTATTTTAAAATAAAAGAACAGAGAAATGAAGAAACAAAATTTCTATGTATATACAGTCTGTCATCAAGTACTTAAAGCTTTACATGGGTTAACTTAAAATATAACACTTTAATTGAAATACAGAGCACAATGTGTAGTGTTACACAAGACATTACATTCTAACTTACAGAGAACGCATATTATATATTCAAGCTAAAATCATGAGTAAGTCCGAAGGATAAGAATCACAAGTGATTAAAAGATTAAAAACAAAATATTTACAAACGTATCGACTTCCTTTTACTTAAAAGTAAAATTAATCTACTTACCAGCACAGTACCTAAAAGACTTAAATTATTTCATTATGTATTGTACAAAGTAAGGGGTAATAATACTTATTAATATAACATACAAATAACATATACACAATTTACTCATCAGCTTCTCTTGGCTTGAATTGTTTTTCTGGAAAATATCCATATTTCATCAAGTTTTAGTTATGCCCCAAAACTTTCGTCATACAGTTTAATTTTCCCTTTCATTAAATTTTTTCTAAATTTCAACACGTATAATCTGCTTTCACTGAAAACTTAATTACAGCAATTACCAAATTTAAACTCTAAGAAACATAGTGACTAAAACAGATTCATCTACTTGGTTCATACTGGCTTTATGAGTTAAAATTACATCTACACAGCAAAATATATGGTACAGCCCCCCCCCCCCACACCAATGCTACCACATAAAAATGTTAAAACAGAAAGCGTGTTCAAGGTGATTTGAATGTGTGCATTCATATGGACAGTTACAACTCTAATTTTAAATGTATTTATGAATTTATTTTCTCATTTTTGTCACTACTGTACTATTAATCCCCATTTGAAAGGAAGTGGACACTGACAGGTTGAAGATTTAATCATGAAAATGTTTGCCATAAAAGGAATACAGTATACATCTATCTGTGCAGTGGTCTTCACATTTTCTCTACTTATTTAACTACATAATTTTAACTAATCTGTGTGTAAAAACTGCTGGTTTTATCAACTTTTGCTACCAAAGGACGATTTATTTTACATAATTATGCTAAAAAGCTCTTAAAAATTCAGGAGATAAATTTTACATCATTAAAGGCACAAAATACGTAAGGCACTTTATGAATATGCGAGTACTCCAACTGTTCCAATGTGTAGTCTGTTTGCTGTCTTGCGTCATAAGTGATCCCCACTCGAATGGAGTGGTCACGGATAGGTTGGAGCTTGGAAATTAAGACTGGATGACATTCCTAACGTCCAGAGGTCGATTTGTCACTTTTCGAGACAAGTGCGCTAACTACTGAGCTACCACGGTCCCTTTTTCTAATGCGTTGTAAGTTATTGTAACACGATATTTCTGATTAAATACATAATGGTGATCAAACCTCAAATACAAAATGAACATATTTATTATTTATTGCTAACCCCAGCTCCACAAGTTTCTGCTCAAACTCTGTAATGGCAAGAAATTTAAAAATTGGTTTTAATGCACTTGGTGTTGCCTTTTATAAGCAGCTAAACACTAGTAATATATAATTTTTACAAACAGAAAACCTAGCAATAATATGAAATGAACACTATGAATACAGTATTTAATTCATGAGACTTACTTTTAAACGTGTAGTTGGACTAATCTGATGAAGATATCCAGATCATGTAAAGAATAGTAACCACAGACTGCCCTAGGATTATTCATAAGTGCAAGACAAGTCACCAAATTTAACTTAACCTAATTAAACATAACCTAGCAATTTACGGGGTTACTTAACGTTACATGGGCTTCTGAGGGTTACTCATCTTTACAAGATCCAGATTCCTTGTACTAAAAAATGTCCCTGTTAATGTTAGGTTGAGGTAAAATTAGGCAACCAGAGGAATAATTGTGCTAAAAAAAACTGCGTATTGACTCTAGTCTTGTTCACTTAGTTTGCTGTGAGTGAATGAATAAAGATATATGAGGAAATCTTAATTCTGGTATCTATGTATGAAGGCTTTTTAATTTTTATCTTTCCCATTTTGTGTCACAATTAGTCCCCATTCGAATAGGAGTGGGCACAGACAAGTTGGAGCTGGAGTATTGAGGCTGGATGCCCTTCCTAATGCCCTGTGGCAGGATCTAACCCATGTCGGACGGGCTCATTTCTTTCCAAAATGCGCTCTACCGTTGAGCAACTGCAGCCCCAAGGTATGAAGGTATAAAACTATGTTTTATGGAAACAAATGAAATTTTTTTCTTCACAGAGATACCATAATTCGCTAAAGCCAGCAGAGAAGCCAAAAAACACTACATGAGCAAATAAACTGCATGCCTTACATACGGTTGTCTGTTAATGTAGTATTAAGTATGGTGAATTTAGAGAGCTTGAAATATGCCATGTTATCAAAACTTCCACGTTTAAGTATAAAGATAAATAGTCCACAGCTTTGTTATGCCATCAATATCTATACCATATTTATAAGTTATTGTATATGACAGACAGAATGTCTAGGAAAGAACTGCACCAAGTCCTACGGTCATAAAATATCAACAGAAAGATGTAGAAGGTAATGAGAAACTTAAGAAAAGGAAAATCATGTTGTGAAACCGCAGAATGGAAATGTGAGTTTTTAAAATAGAAAATCGCATTATGAGATTGAAGGATGGAAAGGTAATGAGGGTTGTGTAAGGCAGAGGTTGAACTCTTTATATGTTCACACTGTAAAGGGACAGTGCTGAAGGTTTAAAGTGATGGAAAAGGGCTACAAGGAGAGTGAAAAATGCTATTTACATACACTGCTCAGGTGCAGTGTAGGGACAGGGCTGCAAAGGTTGATAATGAAGGATGGCAATGAATGTGTGTGAGGAGGAAGTTGAGTTAATAATATGGAAAGGAGTTCGGTGTTGTGGATGATTCTAGATGTCATGATGGGCACTTGTTTAATATGTTGAATTGTTTGATTTGAGGAAGATGGAATAGTCGTATGTATGAGGATGAATAAAATGGTACATGGTTGTCATAGAGGAATTAGATCACACAATGAAAGAAATAACAAAGATTCTATATGAAGTTATGTACAGAAATGGTATCCTCGGCTGTGGCCTCGTAAGGAACAAGAGAGAGGCTGGCAATAACTCTCTCCCTGACTTTGTTTTCTTGCCACAATATTACATATTAGAGAGAGTAAAACAGGCAGGGAATGATGAAGCCTGTAAATTATTTACCCAGAAGGTTGGATGGGTGTAAAAGTACTACCCTAGCATACCCTACATGATGCAAGAAATGACTAAATGGGATCAGAAAGCGAGACCGGATAGATCTCCCTCTCGGAATTCATATCATTGCTACAAACCCTAGGATCTGAGAAATATGTTGCATTAATGAAAATAACACTAACGTTGATCTTTTGTTACAGATGTGACCACTGCAAACTTCAGCTGGACTATACATTATAACTGATAATAACTTGATTATATTTAACTATTCCATAATAAAGATAATTTGTTTTTGTGAAACTGTTTGGTGTTTAGAATTAATACATATTAATATGGCAAACATGCAATGTATATCATACTGTGTACTTAATATTCATGACAAAATAAGTTAATGAATGACCACAGTTTAGGTAAAAGATAGAGGTATAAGCTACTTCATAAGAAAAGATAAAAAAGGGTCACTGCATTAAATATAATGTATGTGAACAGCCTGTTCTTGCTGTGGCAATCCTGAGGGCGGAGCTTAATGGGGTCACACTGGGAACAGGGAAACTGTGCTATTGATAAATAAGATTACTAAAAATTAATACAAATAATAATATATTCCATGAGGACTGCAATAAAGCAGTTATGAATTAATGTTTGCAGTGAGCTTACACTATGGCACAACGATGAAAACATTGCAAAATATTTTGCAGACCAGTTACTCTCCTGCAAAAATAATTATAAAACATGATGGACATGTAGTAAAGAAACCAAGTAGTGAGATCTGAGTGTCAATTAGCATATATAATACATGTAATGCAATTTGAGCCTGTAACAGCACTTGAGCCCTTTTTTGTGCTGCATTCATTTTCTTTAGTAGAGCATACAACAAAAATCAAATATCAGTCAAATTATAGTACTATTATTTCACAAGATATCGTAGAACTTTTAACAAACTATGTAAATTTATTTTTTAAAAGTACTTCCAAAATGAGTAATATATAGAGTAAATATATATTCATGATAAAACCGACTCACTTCACTTTGCAGAGTCATTTCCATCCACTTCACCATCATCATCATCATGAGGCTTCGGATCTGAAGAACAGGATGTGACCACTGTTTGGGCACCAGGCAACTTTGGAAGAGGTCCTCTAGGTCTCATACTTTCTTTATTGCCCTTTTCTTCACTTCTACATATATTACTTGATGATTTATATTTGTCAGACCCCTCACATAACCCACTATTATTTCCATCAATAGATGTACTTGGAATTTCAATTAGTTGTCTGGAAGAATACACCGCCGGACTAGTTGTAGAAAACTGAACGCTGTGGGATGTAGTGGCGATAGGACTCGTTACATATATATTTTGATGGCTGCTCAACCTGGCAGTTGGGGACACAACATAAATATTTTGATTTGCACTGTAGCCAGGAGACGCAAACAAGTTATGATGTGACCGAGAGCTAGTAGGCGCCGACACATACAAGTTCTGAGGTGAACGCGTTACAACAGGGTTCGCGTAGTTAAAGCTAGGCAGAAGAGAGGCACACGTTGTGCTATGGACACTAACACTTCTTTGTGGCTTCATATCAGGGCAAGGAACTTCAAACTGCTGTGATATGGGACTTTGAACTCCTTGATCCATGTCTATAAAATCTGATATTCCTGGATAACACTGACTAATGCCACAAGCAGAATCTAGTTCATTACTTGAGTAACTCAAATTTGCTTCAGAGGGATTTTGTGACATATTCGATTGATGATCTGGTGGACTTCCACACAGAGAGTAAGATCCAGGTTCGAACACAGGAGGATATTCCATTCCAGGATAATGTGGAAGAATCTGAAATATTTATAGATAATTATTCATATCGTGTATCTGAAGTACCGTTTTATGCATCACAATTTGGATCCATTCATATGGGGGTGGACACAGACTAACTGGATCTGGAGGATTGAGGCTGCATGCAGTACTGTTTCTTATAGTTTTTCTGATTACAGTACAAACATTACTAAAAACTATGTAATTACTCATTAATATTATTCTTACAACTACCATTAATTCATGTAATACAAATTCTAATGAGAAATCTAGAATAAGCCCTTTTCTAAACATCTCTCAAAATCATCCCTCATATTTCCTTTATTCACCCTAATTAATTCATCTGGATTTTTTACCTAAAGGCATTTTCTTCTCTACATAATTCTCTATTGCTCCTCATTTTTTATGTTATGAAGGCATCTTTTCAGCGAGGATTACTTTTACCTGCAATTCAATTCACCCAAATCTAACTTGACAAACTAGTAAGCAACTAATCTTCTCCCAACCTTTTCCACCTTTATTTCCTACTTCTCTCAGCACATGAACCTCGTGTCATATCATGTTCATAATTCTTTTTAAATCCTAAAACATATTATTCTGTTGCTGCAGTTGATGGTGTCCACCCTCTTGACTATTGCTAAAGACCATTATGCAAAATTCTTCGATTTTAAAAATTAAGTCCTTTATTAATATTATCTTTTGTCACCAATGTAGGTTTGAAAAGCTCCTTGATATTACAGACACCTTATTTCACATATTTTGCAAGTTTCATAGAGGTTAGAATACTGCACAGACAGCCACTATACTAATATCTTGATAATTAGTGTAAACACATGCTGGACGTCTTAAAAAAAAAAATAGATGGAACTACCTTTTGATTTCTGGATAATTTTGCAGGACTGTAAGTAGGTAATGACTGAGAAACAGAGGGTGATGTTGCATTGGATGACAGAAGAGTTGGAGACATGAGTCCCGGCGAGGAAGGCGGAGAAGCAAAAAAGACCTCTCGTGGTGAAAGTACGCCTGGTGTGCGACGCTGCTTCCCAATCATTGATACACCCATTGTTGGCTGTTAGGATGTAGAAAATATCCATATTTTATAGCTTAATGCAATATGGAACTTCCAAAAACTACAAATAGAGAATAAAATGTTAAGCTTATACAGTAATCCCTCGCTATACAGCAATTCACCTTCCGCGAATTCAGTGCATCGCGGGTTTTTATGGCGAGCATATGTATTTTATATCGCAGATTTTCTGGGTATATTGCGGGAATCCACGATATGTATAAATATTAAAATTTCCAGTATTTTCATTATTTTATTGATAAAAACAAAGTATTTCCTAGCCTAAGAATAATGAAATAGGAAAAAATAGTAAAAAACAAATTTAAACATGTAACTCACAGTATTGCACCAAATAAAATACGATACCAGTATTGGCGTCTTGGAAAACGCAAAGGGTCGCACCTACGTGAGATAGTACATATTAAAATTTCCAGTATTTTCATTATTTTATTGATAAAAAAAAGTATTTCCTAGCCTAAGAATAATAAAACAGTAAAAATTAGTAAAAAAAAAAAGCATAAATTTAAACATATACACTCACAGTATTGCACCATATAATATACGATACCGGTATCGGCGTCTTGGAAAACGCAAAGGGTCGCACCTAAGTGAGATAGTACACGGGATGCTATTGGGTGATGGGTGGGAGACGACGAATCACAGAATTGTGCTCTGTCTACTGGGGTCTGATTGGGTTTTAGATTAAAGCTTGATTCTCCCAGCATCTTCCATTGTCTCGCCTCACCCATTCAGTTATTAACGTATGCGCTGTTCGCATTGTGCTTCTAAATACGTTGTGCTTGTGTTTTGTGTGAAACTTTTGCTTGTGTATTTCAACCCCTGTAATGCCGCCCAAGCGTCCTTCATCTTCTAAGGCTTCTGTTAGTGACCCTAAGCAGCAAAGAAAGATGTTGACCACAGCAGATAAGGTAAAACTGTTAGATATGCTGAAGGAAGGAAGAAGTTTCTCGGCTGTCGGCGCCATTTCGGCATCAACGAATCTACTGTTCGCTACATCAAGAAGGAAGAGGCAAATATCAGAGAGACAGCAACTCTTACTTTTAACAAAACAGCGAAGAGGGTCGTAACACCCCGCAATAAGATATTAGTGCGGATGGAATTTACTTCGGCCCAGTAGATTGTTGATAGCAGGAAGATCATCAGCTTGGACACCAGTATCATAAAAACAAAGGCAAAGAAGCTGTATGTGACATTCGCTGCAAACGAACCCGACGACTACAGTGGTAACCATGAGGAGGAGGAGAAAGAAGAAATGGAAGATCCACAACCATGACCGTCCAGCGATTCTCCACCGAGGAAACCATCGTTCGTTGCTAGCAAGGGATGGTTCAGCAAATTTCAAAAACGCTTTGGCCTAGAGAGCGTTCCGGTGCATGGCGAAGCTGCCTCTGCAGATACAGCTGCAGCTGAAGCTTATGTGAACAACGACTTCAAGAAAATTATTGAGGAAGGCGGTTATGCTCCTGAGCAAGTGTTCAACATGGATGAGACTGGGTTATTTTGGAAGAGAATGCAGTCTTGCACTTATCTTTTCAAGGAAGAAGCTAAAGCCCCTTGATTTAAAGCGCACAAAGACCGCATTACCCTCGTCATATGCGGGAATGCTGCGGGCTTTATGTTTAAGCCAGGGCTTATCTACAAGTCAAAGAACCCTAGGGCTTTGAAGAATAAAAACAAGAATCTGCTGCCAGTGTATTGGATGCATAACCCTAAGGCCTGGATCACAAAAAGCCTCACATCAGACTGGTTTTACCAATGCTTGTCCCTCAGGTCAGAGTTTATCTTGCAAAGAAGGGCCTTGAATTTAAAGTCCTTCTGTTGATGGATAATGCTGGTGGCCACGCAACTGATCTCCATTATGATGGTGTTCAGGTAGAGTTCCTGCCACCGAATACATCACTGATTCAGCCTATGGATCAAGGCGTTATTCGTGCGTTCAAGGCCCTCTACACACGAAATGCTCTGGCGAACCTGGTTGACTCCATGGATGCGGACAAAGAATTCGCACTGAAGGCGTACTGGCGTAACTACACAATTGCTACATGCCTTCAAAATATTCAGAATGCACTCAAAGAGATGAAGCCTGCCACAATCAATGCCAGCTGGAAGAAATTGTGGCCCGAAGTCATCTACGATTACAAGGGATTCGCTCCTGACAAAGTCCATAACTCGGCAGTTGAGAAAGCTGTGAAGTTGGCTGCATTGCTAGGAGGAGAAGGCTTTTAAGATATGACTCACGAAGACGTCAATGAACTGATCGACTGCCACTTGCAGCCGTTGACTGATGAAGACTTGGAGGAAATGACAAAATCAAGGAGCGAAGAAGAAGAAAAACAACAACAGCAAGCGCACGATGAAGTCAAAGAACCTGGCCTTACACTCAAACGGCTGGTGGCCATGTATAACATGGCCAAAGAATTCCAACAACTATCGCAGGAGTATGACGATGATATGGTTCGTTCGGTGCACTTCTGCAATATTATCAACGATGCCATGACTCCTAACAAGACCATCTTTGCACAAAAGAAAAAAAAGCGACAGCAACTCCCCATTACCATGTTCTTCTCTCACAAAAAGCAGCCGTAAAGCTGTCATTGGCTGTGCAGTATGGTAAACTTACCTGTCACACTCATATAAATTTACGCTTGCGAGCTGTTATTAATAATGTAAAGGGTAAATTGTTAACAGTTCAGGGAGGGTTTATACAGTAAAGGTAAAAATAAATGTAAAATACCTGTAATAAATATGGTGCTGCTACTTTGCGGATCTTCACCTATCGCAGGTGGTCCAGGAACCGAACACCCACGATAAACGAGGGATCACTGTATTGCAGTTTCAACAATAAAAAACAATTCTCATTAGATATCTATACTGCATTAAAAATGTGTTAAGGAACTAAACAATCCTTAATGAGTTATGCTATAGTAAAATTAATACCAAACTATATAAATTTCATAGCAAAAAATAGCACACAAAGAAGTAATTCTTCAATTGCATACAACTGTGCAAAATACAATTTGGATCCACACAAAAAAAACTGAGCATAAAAGATATGCAAAAGAAAATGGGGGTATTAATTAATCAGCCTCGTAATATGGCACATGCTTGCAAACTTACTTATACAGTAATAACGTTTAAGATACAAAGCAGATAGAGTATGACAATATGGCACCTTCTGCAAAACAATGATGCACCTAATGAGTAATTTTAAGATATCACTTTAAAATCTACAGGGGAAAGAGCTTGTGCTCCAAGACAGTGAAGAACTACTTTAACTCCTAAATTACGGTAGCTTGCGTACCTTAAGGGGTGTTCTCACAACTTCCGACTCTTCAGGTAGAGTTGGAATAGACAAATTTGGAAGTGGTTTTGGGGAAGATCTGGTCATTCCATAAACTGAAGAATCATCATGGACAGGTGAGGGGGAAGTAGACGGCCTCATATGGAAAGCAGAGAGTACCCCAGGTAACGAAGAAGTAGATTTAGTTGATATAATACTAACATTTGATGATGAAGGCGAGAGGCTCGAAGAACGTGATGTAATAACTGGTGTACTGCCTGAGAAGGGAAGTGTGCGTTCGCTTGGAGACAAAAATTTGGTTCTTGGAGGAACTTCAGGTCGGGAAACAGAATGAGATTTGAATCCAGTTGCTCGATTCACTGTATCTCTGCCTTGTCTTAATCTAATTTGGTTTTCGCTACTTTCAGGGAATTCCTGTCCAGGCACATTAATCTGAATTCGGTCTATCTTTTCATTAGTTATTTGTTCATTGCTAGCACTGGGATCCAAGCTTAATTCAAAGGCAGCTTTCATGGATTCACTACAGCTCTTCAGCTGAGGGGGATGGTAAAGAGCTGTACGCTTAACTCTATCAGAAGAAGGCACATCTCCATGACTCTTAGAACGGCTTTCCTTTTTCTCAGGCGAGGTTCTCACTGTCACTCTCGGCTTGGAAGTATCAGCACGTAAGGAACTGATCCAAAGTTTCTCAGGGGATCCCTCACGATATTCTTCAGAAGCAAGTAAACTACTGGCAGAGCCATGCGAGGAACACTTAAGCGAGCCAAAAGGCGACGTTGGAGGAGACATGGCTCGAGGATGAGAAGAGGCCAGACAATCAAGGGAGCCTCGTCTCGGGGATTTGGATCTTAGCGGCGATTCTCGACCGATACTCCCGCGCCTACCACCATGTTCTAACTTTGAAGGGCTGCACCTACCACTTGATGGAGGAGACCCATAAAAACTTCCATTTCCAATTCGGTTAACACTGCTACTTTTTTCCAGTTCAAATGGAGATGGTTTCACAGGAGAATGTAAGCTACTGGCACAAGTAGGAAGCATATAATGAGGACGCTGAATGTTAGTAATGGTAACGTTTTCTCGAGTGACTGGTCCTCCAATACTGTTGTCAAAGTCACTTAATGACTGTTTATTCTTAAAGTTAAAATGTCCATCTTCTCCAAAGTTTGGCTGTGAAATCTCATCTATCTGTTTTGCCTCAGTAATATTGTAAGTTGGAGTAAGTGCATCCGTACTTTTAGAAGTACTAATGGACTTTTGTTGTTCTCGTTGGGCAGGTGTTGATCGACTAGACACCTGCTTACGCCTCTCTAAAGTAAATGAAACTGGCAACTGCTTTAGACGATCACGGAGACTGTTCTTCCTAGTAACAGCAGTACGTGTTCCTCTTTCCTCCGTTGGAGCTGCCTTGGAGATTTCTAACCTAACAGCACCTCTAATATCACCTGTTGATGTGGTTTCACTTACCCTTCTGAAAATATTAAAAAGTATACTGTACTGTACTTATAATTTAAAAGCATTAAAAAAGCTATCATAACAATTGCTATGACCTGTTAGACTATATTTCACCAATAGTGTACAGTATTGGGGGGGGCAAGAAGACCTCCTGTATTCCCTTGTGTTGTAAAGGTCAAACTATATGGGACGGAGAGATGGGACTGGAAATCCCCTTTTTTTTCTTTTTTTTAATCTTCCTTCAACAAAAAATCAAGTCTTTTTATTATTTAAATCAGCCTTTCCCCTTATAAGGGGGTTATGGCTTTTGTATATAGACAGACCACCTTGTAAGCAGCATGGTTTCCATACAATAAAATTATAACTGTTGTCTAATTAAGAAATTTAAATGTTACTAATTTCTAAATTACTGATTAAAACATAATTTGGCTTACAAAATTAGTTAACACAAAACAATAGTTTATACCTGAAACATTTACATTTATCTGAAATAATGGACAGTTTATATGAAAGAAAAATAATTATGTGAACATTTAGGGTATACAGTAGATTTCACCCTACGTGAAACTGCATATGGCATATTTTTCACCTCCATATCTTGAAATTTCTCAAGATATGCAAATTACCAACATTTCAGAATAACATCTAATTTACAGCCAATCTGCAAAATTTTATATCTTAAAAAAAAACCTTTCTCACCGATAGCTACGGAATGATGCAGTGGGCATTGGTTGCTCAATATCTTTACCATGCTGGAGGAATCTCAAAGCTTGATTCCTGGCACCACTCAATGAAGTCAGCTGCGGTCCACGTGACTGTGAACCTCTTAATGGGCTTACTGAGTTACCTCGCCAAAGAGAATTGACATTTTCTCGGTTTGGCGATACCCTTTAGAAGGAAAATATTTAATACATAAAAACTGATTACATTATTAAAAACTAATATTTTACTGAAAATGGCAGCAAAATCAATATTTAGACAAAATTATCAATAACAAAGTGCCAAGAAACATGTATTGCCAGGTAGGATGCTATTTTAAAGGTACAATATTATACCTTATAATGTAATGGAATTTTATGCATATTTTAGTGCTGTACATAATGAAACATTTTCTGCCGTTTTCTTACTTGTAGTGTCTTCACCTTAATACGATGGGGGAAGCTTATGTTTTTTGTGTCCTATTAATCCCCATTCAAATGGAGATGGATGCACACAGGTTGGAGCTAGGGAATTAAGGCTGGATATCCTTCCTAATGCTCAGCATTGGGCTCAAATACAGGTTTGTTACCTTCAGCATAAAGTGCTCTAAGCACGTTGCTTTCGAGGTTCCCTGATGTGGGAAGAAGAGTCACTTCGATAGAAGCTATCCATTAACAAGACAAAAAGAAGAATATGCAGAGAAAGAGGAATTGACCATGGAAGGAAATCTTCAAGTTCTTTCTTTTAGAGAACCCACCCATCTTCAAGAAAGAAACAAGATGTTGTTGAATAATAGAGTGGAAGCAATCTAGAATGGTCTGCAATAATACAGTTAATATAGTCCAAAATTAAACATATGTCATGTACATATTTTCTGCAGGTGTTCTAGACATTCATAACCCATATACCATTGAGGATTTCAATAAACTTCATCACATAGGACAAGGGGCCACAGCAACACAATGGTTAAAGCACTCTACTCGAGAAGTGACAGACCAACGATCATGCCCACAGCAGGACAATAGGAAGGACATACAACCTTGACTCCCAAACTCAAACCTGTCTACGTCCAAGAGCCAAGAACCTAAATATGGGTCTTACTATACCTTGACTGATTTGACTGTGGAGATAGCCTTGAAGGTGACGTCCGATCTTCTAGTTCATCATCTGTTTCACTATAATATACATCGTCCCCTGGAAAAAAAAAAATATGAGTTACGATAAAACGGAATATATGGTCCTATTATAAAAGTATCTAAATATCCCTGGAGATGGCACAGAAAAAATGAATGCTATATATTAGGGGTGCAATCCCCTTGTAAGGAGGGTGGAAGTGTTGAACACACCTTTACATTTTACTCCATCCATTATTCCCCGCACACAAATGCTACCAACTCCTTCCTTTTATTCGGACTTGTTCCACAACCACACACATTCAAAGGTCCAATTACAAAAGTTCTAGTAGGATAATTGCTACCAGACTCCCCCCCATATGCCTTAACTCTTCGTGGGACAGTAAGTACAAAGAAGGAATTCCCAGTTCCCTAGTCCCCTAGCTCTGCTCCATTTAGTTGACTTTTACGACAGGAGGAGATATTCTTGTTCCCCACTCAAGGTGTCGTAAGGCATATTAAAGATGCCTATAACTTCACAAGGCATTTCAGACATGCCTAAATGTGGCAGTGATGCCACAATGCCCGACTGCCATGATTAACTATAAAAGAGTCAGTTAGAGACCGGGCCTTGCCAAGAGCAGACGTAACGCAGAACAGCTTAGCTAGCCCCCCCCTTGGGGGCGGGAATTTGGAATTATTTGTGACAGGAACTGTAGTAATGGGAGCTCTGAGTACATAGATGTACGCTAACAAATAAATACATATAAAGAAGATGTTTTTCACCAACCATGCTACCATAATTATAACTTGTATGAAATAGTAATCTCACGACTTTGGTGACATGAAGTGAGATAGTCATACGACATATTTGATGACACGCGGTGGAATAGTAATCCACTATACGACAAAGGAGGTAGAGAACATCTCCTTAGTATTCTCTGAGTATCAGAAGAGCAGACTATAAGGGTTGGGAAGTAATGAGTTGGCAATCCCTTCGTCCCTGAAATATTTTGCCTTGCCACAGGAAACTCACAGAAGTTATGAGTATGGGCAAAGTATGATAAACCCATTCTGTCCAGGTCAATTATGGCCACCATATTTTTTTATGAGTGTGACACCAGGACAAAAAAAAACATTAAAATCCTCCAGGGTTCCAAACTATGATTACTAAAACTCTTATGATTATAAAAAAGGCATATGGAAAACAAAAAATAATAATCAAATAATCAAATTTAAAGTAATGGGTATGTCTGGATACAGAATTTGCAATTTTCCAGTTTATTGAAGTAAAAGTGCATGCTAGGGCAGTATATGTCTGGCTTATTAAGACATTAATTTTAGACACAAATTCCTACTGAGAGGTAAAATAGTTAACTTACATTGGGAAAGTTATCTTACACTGGGAAAGTTAAGTTACATTGGGAAAGAGTTGAGTTATATTGGGAAATAGTTAGTTAACATTAGGAAAGAGTTAACTTTCACAGGAAAAGTTAACTTACATGGAGAAAGAGATAAATTGAACTGTGAAAGTAAACTTGCATTGGGAAAGAGTTAACTTATACTGGGAAAGAATTAGCTAACATTAGGAAGAAGTTAACTTTCACTGGGAAAGAGTTAACCTTCACTGGGAAAGTTGACTTATATTGGGAAAGAGATAACTTACACTGGGGAAGAGTTAATTTACACTGAGAAAGAGTTAACTTTCATCGTTAAAGATTCAACTTACATTGGGGAAAGAGTTAACTTCCAAAGGGAATGTTAACTAATACTGGGAAAGATTAAACTTATATAAGGAAAGAGTTAACTTAAATTGGGAAAGAGTTAACTTACACTGATTTTGGTGTTGGGTATATTGCTGTCGCTGATGAGTCGATGAGGATATGGTGGAGAGACCCATCTGGCTCATCCAACGACTTCTCTCTTCACTTGTGTCACAAGCAAAATAAAACGTTGCACCACCTGTAACAGCGAGACCAGCATCAAAACCATAAATTTATTATAAAAGTATCTTCTATGGTTTTCAGTGAAATGCCCTTGATAGTTTTAACATGAAAATAATAAAACCATATTCAATCTAGCTCCATCACTTAATAGCACAAAACTAAAGGACAACAGAACATACAGAGCGGGGTAATTTATACTACTAATTCTTATTTCAAAGGATTATTTAATATCTTATACTTAACATTCATATTTTAGTAATGTAATGAGCTCATATCCTCCATATTCTAGCTTGTGAAAATAGTAATATCCTACAGCTATTGAGAGTCCAACATATCTTGCAACCATAATCAAAAGTGGTTAAAAAACTTGGCTCAATTAAGTCCCAGCAATAATAATTTTGTTTCTTTGGCATAACATCTATTTCATTACAAGAAAACGATGAAATGTGGAATTGAAAAACTAAATAAAATGAATAAAAGTTCTTACTTGAATGGTAGATTTTGAAAGCGTACTTCTTGGATTTGACATCATTGGCAGGACATACATGGAAACCTGGCAGATACACGAGTGAATCCGCTTTCACAGCTTCTCTATCACGGTATCCATACAACGAGTTTTTCTGGGAAAAAAAAAAGTTTCTATACATTCGTTTCCTAAATTTTTTTTTTTTCACAATTAGTCCCCATTTGAATGGGGGTGGACACATGCTGGAGCTGGGGGGTTAAGGCTGGATGCCATTCCAAATCCTTTGCAACAGGATCAAGCTCAAGAATGTAAAGTTCATCACTTCCCAACTTGCTTGCTCTACAACTGAGGTACCCGCTCACCATATTCTAGCAGAACTAAAAAATACAATACAAGCAAGTTAACTATAAAATAATATTATTTGTTTTTACAAACACTACATTTAAAATTTGTCTGTTGCACTGTATGAAAATAAAATGCAGCAGTACCCTGGGCTCCTTTAACAGTAAGAAAACTAAGACCTCAATAATACTTTTATCAAGAGATTATTGATAGGTAGAATTAACAAAACACCATCTTCTGCTGAGGCAAGCAAAATTTCCAATATTAAAGCAGCAGAATATCAACATACCAATACCCTGCCCATCTTTGCTTCTTCTCTCATTTTCTTTTCAGAAAAATAAAATATCCCAGGAAGGATAGCAAACCTTTATCCCCCTATACTTCATCCGACACACCAAAAACACAAGATTGGAAGCCTTTTCTCCCTCGTTACCAGAGACATGGTGTAAACCAGCTGTGGTTAATGGGTCTCAAGGCAGAAGAATCTTGTCCATCTCCTCTGTGGGTAACCCTAGCAGGGTGGTGGTGGAGAGCTATGGCAGCCCTTTATCCTGAAAAGGCTAAAAGGCTAAGAGGAATGATCGAGATATCAGTTTCTTGTGAATGTGTGTGCCTTGACTTGGCTGCCAACCTTACAAGGGCTATGACAGCCACTGTATATGTATGAAGGCTTTATACTCACCTTGAGAATAAACCATCGACGTTCCCAGCGATGAGGCAGCAGGAAGCCCTTGTTATCACGTCGTCTGTAGAGCCACCCCTGGTGATCGCCCTGTCCAAGATCACGACAAGAAATACGTCTACTTCCTGAGGAAAATTCAGGTAGATATGAAGTTAATATGAGTCAATCATAAGAAGATATTAACAAATGGCTAAAATGTAATGCTAAAATGGTATTTTGTAATACCATATACCACATACACATTACAAAAGTAGCCCGACAGTTAGTAGCTGATCAGGCTGGATCACCCTGTTCTGTAAAAATATCAAATGTGGAAAATAATAGGACAAAATTATACAAAGCAGCTATAGAAAAGGAAACTTTAACTACTACATACTGGTACAATATACATTAACATATGGGTTACTTCAGTAAAGATAAATGATGAGGAAGCTAAACAGCAAATTACAAATTATCATACCTCTGCAAATAATGTACACTACTCCATCCCACTTTTTAATACGCCATTTCAGAGATAAACCTCAGTACATTAAGGATCTAAATGAATGGGGCATTATAGCACCCAGAATATTCAGCCAAAATTCTTATGTCAAACTCTTCCACAAAACCAACAAGAAGTACTCTAGGAATATGTAAAAGAGAAGAAAAGCTTAGATATGAGACTGTACTGAACACTAAGAAGGGTGAGATATATGTTCAAGTGAATGACATAGGAATAATATATAATTATTAATGTGTGTAGGACCTTGAGGGATGTACCTAAGTGTGAATTAAGGATAATATAGTTATGGCATTCATCAAATGATAAAGAGTCATGGTGGTGGAATAAGGAAGTGCAAGAATGGGTGAAGAACAAGAAAGAAGCCAAGAAAAAGGCAGATTTATCAGGACTGGAGCAGGAGAAAGAAGAGTACAAGCAGGCAAAGAAGGAGGCAAGGAGAGCAGTAGCAAAAGCAAAGGCAGAGACATTGAATGAAGTCTATGAAGAGCTGGAAACACCAAAAGGAGAGAAGAAAATATTGAGAATTGCCAAGGCCCGAGATGCTGCATCCAAGGACTTGACCTAAGTAAGACAAATAAAGGATAACCATTGAGTAGTTCTAGCAGAAGAGGATGAAATAAAAAGTAGATAGGAACCTTATTTTGAAGGATTACTGAATGAAGAGAACCCAAGAGCAGTATTTGAAGATGGACTTCCAAATGAAGCAGTTACAACAGCAGTGACTAGAAGAGAGGTAGAGCGAGCAGTAAGGAAAATGAAAAATGGAAAGGCAGCAGGACCTGATAAGATGCCAGTGGAGGTATGGAAGCGTCTTGGAGAGGGAGACATAGATATCTTGTGGAACTTAATGCAAAAGATCTTTAGTCAGGAAAAGATGCTAGAGGAGTGGAGAGGAAGCCTAATCATCCAATCTATAAAGGGAAGGGAGACATTCAGGAGTGTGGAAACAATAGAGGTATAAAGTTGATAAGCCATACTATGAAGATATGGAAGAAGATCATAGGGAGGAGACTCAGAGAGGAAACGACAATTGGGGATGAACAGTTTGGCTTCATGCCTGGAAGAGGAACAGTGGATGCCATATTTGCCTTGAGACAAATGATGGAAAAACATCGGGAGACACAGAAAGGACTGCATATGGTCTTCATTGACCTGGAAAAGGCATATGATCGAGTACCACGTCAAGAGGTGTGGAGGTGTATTAGAGAAAAGGGAGTCCCCGACATATATACATCCAAGATATGTATGAGAGGGCAGACGCAAATGTTAAGAGCAGTGTGGGCTTGACGAAAAGTCTCTCAGTAAATGTTGGCCTGCATCAAGGGTCTGCTTTGAGCCCATATCTATTTGATCTGGTCATGGATGTAGTAACCCAGGGTATTAGAGATCAGTCACCATAGCATATGCTCTTTGCAGATGACATTGTACTGTGTAGCAACAGACAAGAGGTAGTGGAGGAGAAGCTTGAGGAGTGGAGAAGAGTGATGGAGGATAGAGGACTGAGAATTAGTAGGAAGAAGACAGAGTACTTGAGGTTGAGAGATGATGATGAGGTGAATTGCAGGGGGAGGTGTTGAAAAGAGTTGAAAAGTTTAAGTATTTGGGATTAACAGTAGCAGAGGATGGTGACCTAGAGTCAGAAATAACCCACAGAATACAAGCGGGATGGAAGAACTGGAAGAAAGTCTGGGGTGCTGTGCGACAGGAGAATAGGTATTAAGTTGAGGGGTAAATTGCATAAGACAGTTGTGAGACCTGCGATGAAGTATGGAGCAGAGGCATGGGCAATAAAGAACACACGAGAGAGAAAGCTGGATGTGGCAGAGATGAGGATGTTGAGATGAATGTGTGGGGTGACAAGAAGTGATAAGATCAGAAACGAGGGAATTAGAGGTACCTCAAAAGTTGGAGAAATATCAGATAATATACAAGAAAGTAGACTAAGGTGGTATGGTCATGTCCTTAAGAGGGATGAACAGTATGTTGGGAGGAGGGTGATGGAAATGGATATACAGGGTAGGAGAGGGAGGGGGAGACCAGAGCGTAGGTGGATGGATTGCATCAATGACGACCTGAGATCTAAAGGTTTGTTGGGTGATGAGGTATGGGACAGGAACATATGGAGAACACTGGCCAGAAACATCGACCCCACATAAAAGTGGGAAAAGATGAAGAAGAAGAAGAAGAATACTTATGGCATTTACCTCTTTACATTATAAACATTAACTTTTTCCATACTTAAGTCCTGTCACAAAAACCATTAAATGGTACTTCACGGATACATAGCACACATGAAATCCAGAAATAATATAAGACTGTACCAAACAATGAGAAAAGAACGAGATACATGTTAGGGTAAGAGAAGTTGCTAAATATATTATTACAATAACATATTTGTTTGTAAAATAGATAATGAAACTTATACATTTTCAACTCTAAGTAGATCTTTTTAAGAAATTGATCTTCTACATCAAAGATTATCAGTTAGATATTGACATCCACAGTACAAAATGAACATCAAAATAACATAAAAATTACAAATTTAACATGCACTTGATTTCAAACTGATACCTACAATTCATGCAAAAGGGCTGAAAAAATAACCTTACCCCTTTCCGTGACAAGAAGTCCACGACGCCAGACAGATGGAGAGCTACTGCGAGTGTCTCTCAAAACCACAGTAGATGAGGATATGGGAGACAGATGGGAAGCTGAGGTACCCGAATCAGGCAAGTGCTGAGTGGATGACATTTTCATTTTCTCAACACTACAACTAACTGAACTACAATGTTTAGAATTTCTACAACCATCACCACAGATACCGCCATGCAACGCCTTATCGTCCGCAGAAGTACGGTCGCTTCTAGTGAGTTCGGGAGTATTCTCAACGGCACCAGCTTTTATCGAGCAAGTAACACTGATTCCCACCCGCTGATGAGTAACGGTCGAGATGGGTGTGCTCAGGGGTATGATGACTTGACTTTTGAAGTGTTTTCTAACCCCGTCGCTATTGTCATGACTAACATTAAGAGGAGGTGAAAGTGCATGGCTTTCAGTCTTTGATAAGGGGTCCTCCTTGGAGATATCTCTGACACTAATACTGCCTGGCTGTGCCACTCCACCAGATGCTAAGGAAGTTAGAGTTAAAAAAAAAAAAAGCATATTAAGGCTGCATTTACTGTCATCGAAAATACACAGGTGAAGGGGTCTTGTAAAGAAGTGTAACTCCATGGTGCACCAGGGTTACTCATACATACAAGGGTTGTGAACTAACCAAACTTAAATTAACCTAACCAGACCCAACCTAAGCCAAAACAACCCAATTCAACCTAGCATAACCTAAACTAACCTAACTTTAACCAACCCAACTCAAACCATTCCAACATAACCTAAGCCAACCCAACCTAACAATTTACAGGATTATTCTACTTTAAATGGGGTTCTGAGGGTTATTCATCTTTACAAGACTCCAGGTGAAGAGAGTACAAAGATATGCACAATTATTGACGCAGCTCACCATCACTAACAATTAATAATCAGTCTACTACAATAAAGAGGAGTCAAACTACTTGAAAATGTGATTATCTTTTATGTAAATGCAGCCCAGAGATAAAATAAAACTTAGAACATGCAAAATGATGCAATATACTATAACAAGCCTCAATACCAATCTATCGATACCAATCTACGGTCTAATCACTAGTAAAAAGTATTTAATACCTAATAACTATCTCATAGTATTGCTTCATTGAAAAACTTTTCCATACAGAACTATATATAAAAAAAAACTGATTATTATTCACATATACATATTTCTATCACTAAGCACGAACATTATCCAGACAGATGGTTAGAGGACTATGAAAAATCTTTCAAATTAAATACCATTTCCTTTAAATTCCCTTATGTTCCTTTAACTCAAATACCACCACTTTAACAAATTTTATGTCCCTTAAAGGAAATAACTTTCATTTAAGGATCAAAGTAAGAGGGAGAGTGTAAAGGTATTTTCTAGATCTGTTTACAAGATCCAAGATTTAGTGAGATAAAAGTTATGAAGTGTATAAAAGCACAATTAGAAAAGATTATAACCTTGCTACATCAAATTTTTTGTTGCAGATATGGATACCAAGTTGGTCAACATATGATTTTTTTTTAAATTAAGATGAAAACTTATAAATAACATTTCGTATTTTCTTCAGTTACAAAGAACTAGTGTTCCATACTAGAATTACGGATTTTTTAGAATCTCATGTATTCTAAATCACAATTACATGAGCCACTAATTGGAGAATTCATATTTAAGTAAAAAACTATAATATCAATAGCGGTAGAGAAGTACTCTGCATATCCCAGCACAATACAATATACCCATAAATAAAATCAGCATTTAACACACTTTCATTAGCAAGTCTCAGTACTAAAGTGCAATGCAAACCGCAGTGAGTTTTACCAGCACACACCAATATCAAGACCAAACCTTCATGAGAAGCAACATTTAAATGTACAGCATACTCACTCAATGCATGCTTCGGGTCATATGAACTGAAAAATGTGGACGTAGTGCTTGCACTCGATGATGAAGAAGGTGTTGGAGAGGAATGGCCTCCAGGGGAACTTTCAGTGATAGTCGACGGAAATATAATCGGGACTGAACCGTCTCCATCCAGATCATACGCAGGTGTGCTATGACTCTTATCTAATTTCGGTCTCTCTTCTAAACTTCTTCTCAACTTTTGAACCGCCTCAACTGAAGCATCACTTCCATGTTTTTCCAATCTTGAGGAGTCTTGTGAAGAGGCAGGAGGTAGAGGAGGCTGTCCCTTACTAGATATCAAAGAAATTTTACCAGAAGTAGCTTTGTCAGAAATCACAGTTGCGTGCTTGTTTTGATCTTGGGTAGAGGAAGAATATGGAGGACAGGTAGGCTTCCTTGGGGGTAAGGGAATGACGTTCACGATTTTTCGTTCTTCATTTTTAGTTTCCACCGCTACGCCTTGATCTTTCTGCTTATCCTTATCGTCAGAAAAGTCTTTGGGTATTTCTTCATCTCTTAAAGCATCATCATTACATGACTTATCTTCTTTTGCAACATTCTTTGAATTGTCACGATCCAAAACAGTTTTGTCTTCCGTACCAATGCAGGTATGAGGACGAATTATCCTATAGTCATTTCCATAAGGTGAACGCAAAAGATCTGGATCTGAGGGCATGGATGATTCAGGGAAGCCCCTTAACACACCTCGATTCCATCTCACATCTTGCAATAGCTAAGGAATAGATATATCAATTATTACATACATAAGTAAGAAATTAAAACAATCCACACAGCATATAAACATTGGTTTTCAAGAGAATTCATCACCTTTCAAAATTTACAGCATAACATGTGAACTGACCTGATCAAAGCTAAATGTAGGTCTTGTAGTAGCACCAGGAATAGTTGCGCGACGCTGAACGGGAGCCCTTGGTTTAGTCTGATAGAGACGAACACTTGTAGGTGATGTGCCACACATATCACTATCCGAGAGGAAAGCGTCATCTTCCAAGTCAGATCCGGAATCACTACCTGATGTTGTGTTGGGTCTATCACTGCAAAAAACGAAAAGTATTTAAAAAATATGTGTCCACAAAAATTTGAATAGATTAATAGTGCCAGATAAAAAGGCCAACAACAACAAAGTAGATTAATAGTGCTAAATAAAAAGGAAAACAACAACATAAAGTGATGTAAATATATTAAAAAACACTCATACCAGTAAGCAATTTAAAACATAGCAAACTCTTATGCACCTGGCATATAGACACACAAGACTAACTAATTCTAATTTTACCACATTATTCATGATGTGCTATTAAATACACATTATATTAACAAATGTTAGTTATAAATACAAAAACGATATCAGGTGCTGTTAGTAAAACCAAAATTAAACATAATAAACATATCATACCTTACAGATGATAAGTTCTGCGGCGATGGTGTGGCCACGACAGGTGGCGGGGTAGAAGATTTTGGTCTTGGCTCCGATTCCACTTTCAACTTTATAGGAACCTTATCAACAGAACTGAAATACAAGTATAAGTATGTTTAATAAGAATATTCTATACTAAATCTTCTTTCAATATAAGTCTTACTATTTAGAACCATTTTAATGCTCTATGAAGACAATTTATAATAATAACAAAAAGTACATAATTAGCTACAAGTTACTGACACAGACAACTGCAAATTAGGAATGCTTTGCAAATCATATCTTGCTGATGTATCAACGGAACTTCCCCAAGGAGAGTAGGTGCGTTTCTTGCTCGGAAGACGGAAAGGTTTGAAGTAGATCTGCGTGACTGTATTGGCATGTCGAGGTCGTTTCTTGATGGTTAAGATAACCTCCACGGGAGATTCCTGCATTACTGCTAACACTTTATGTGGGCTCCATCCAACCTGAAAAACGTCACATATACTGTATTATGACATATTGTACTTCATCAGTGATGGTTCCAGAACTCTGGTAATGGGAGAGATTATGATCAGGGACATTTCTTCAAAAAATTAGTGAGGAACTCAACAGAAAATCGTAACGATATAAAAAAAAGAGAAGGCTAAAATCTACATAAGCACCACGCTTTTGCTGTAATTTTTAGAGCATAAGTGCTCGATAAAATGTAGGGCTTATGATAGAACAGCTTGATGCAGAGAGGAGCAGGGCAAAGCATATATATACGCTAAGAGAGATCTGGAGAGGTTACCCAACTCAAAAATTTTTTTTTCAAGACAGTCTACGAACTTGCAATACAAGTGAGGAAAAGGTAATGCTTCCATGTACAGTGATAAAGAAGGCAATGACAAAAAATTTAAGATATAATGTCTTGAGAGATACAGCTGAAATGCTATATAATTTCCTCATAAAGGCAACGAAAAGATCAAGAAGGGGAACGAATAACACTATTAGGTACAAGTGAAATAAAAGACCAAGCAATGGATGACGAAGTGGATCTAAAAAGAAGCTACTGATGGGCTTTAATAATCAGGTATGGGTACTACGTAGATCATGTGTGAAGTGAGGTGATAGGAAAAACAGAAACAAGATAAGAGTGTATGAGACTGAATAAAGTTATTGGGTAGGTGAGAGGAAAGGTGGCTGGCATCTGGAAGAGGGAACCTAGATTTCAAAAAGGAGCTTTTCCGATCAGGAGTCGCTACAGCGGATTATCTCCATATCACCCTATCCCCTGCATCCTCCTCTGTCACACCAAACACCCTCATGTCCTCTATTTCCACATCCATATATCTCGTATTTAGCCTACCTCTTCCCCTCCTGTGTAGCATTAAGACTTTGAATAGCATCAACTTTACACAAAATGTTCATGAAAGAAAATTTTATAAATAATTAGCAACAGATGTATAACATCTGTTCAACTTACCACTGTTTGATAGTTAACCTGAACGAGTTCATCTCCTTCCTCCAACCTGCCACATTGATGTGCGGGACTTAAATTCCGCACCCCAGACACCTGATGAATTCCATGATATGATCCTTGTAGCAAAACACCCTGTAACAATAAAAAAAATTACTAAAGATATGAACATAAGGTTGATTCCAACTATTATGTTAGTATTTTTGTTTCTTTTCAACTATTATGATGTTAGTATTTTTGGTTTCTTTCCAATTATTGTTATGTTATTATTTCTGTTTCTTATCAAGTATCATTTTGTATGTGCTTTTTTTTTTATTTTAACGTGGTGTGAAAGATACTTAACTGATATTTTCCTGCTTTGGAACATTAATTATATGTTAACAGTATAGTACTGCGCTCGATTTTTGCGAGTCTTATTCAATATAATTTTGTAGTTGTTTGTTTTTTATTTGGTTCTAAAAGCACTAAATGGAGTTGTGCACATACAGGCATGCCCTTAGTTGCACAAGAGAGCATTATTAGTTTCACTTAAAAGCAATTTATATACAAAAACAATTGTCACAATTAGTCCCCACTTAAACTGGGGTGGACACTTGACATGTTGGAGCTAAGGAATTAAGCTGAGATGCCCTTCCAAACGCAGTAACAATGCAATATGAAACTCTGCAAATTACCCATTCATCATCTGCTTTCTTCTTTATTGTAGCAATGTCTAGAGATGCTGGCTGAATGATAAGAGGATCACTGTACTCCTGAAATTTCATAAAATTCTTCAGTTTCAGAATAATGTATAAGTAAAGGACAAAATAATGCACAGTTATATTAACTCCTCACATCACAGAGAATTTCCATTTTAATTCTCCAGTATTTATATGAGGGTAGAATTTTTATTCAAATTGATACTAAAGTAGTATTTAGAGTACTCTACCAAAAGCTGAAAAAAATAGCATGAGAGAGTCTCATTAATCTATAAGGACAATATACAGTTTTTTACAATTTTTTACGTGTCAATATTTATCACAATTCGAGAGGGAGTGGACACAGAGAGACTGGGGATGGGGAATTAAGGCTAAATGCTAATAAGTCTGAAGTAACTAGTATTTAATTCAATAAGCTTTATAATTTGCAGTTAAAACCATGCTAGTACAGCAATTAAATTATTTTAGGAAAGCTGTCATAAGTGTTTAAAATCACTGCCTCTTATGAATATGTGCTTTGACTCCGCCAGTTAACAAGATTTATGTACTGCATTCATTACATAATCAAATAATACAATTGAAAATAAAGTCTTACTTGAATAATTTTGTCCGACATCTGTGCAAGCTTAAGACAAGACTGCTGGATAACTGTGGCTTGATTTTCTGCAAACATGTCACGTTGTGCGATAGTTGCCAGACGTATGCTCATATCTACAAGACTGTTTTTCAAAATATCATACATCTCAACACCCACAAATGGTTGCCTGAAAAAACACTGTCATTCTAATTTATGCATATCATAAAAACGCTTAGAGTAAAAAACTTTTTATACATATTAGGTGCTTGCAAGTTTGTTATAACTGTAAGGAGAGAACCGAAGAAGCAGGGATTCAATTAGCAGACCACAACCTAGTAACTTCCATGAGAAAGATAAATAACAATGAAAGCGTTTTTTCAATAGGCACTGCTATTTTAAATAAATTATTTACAGCATACAGTAAAAAGAATTTGAAAGGGAAAAAGAAATCAACAAGCTGATAAAATACAGATTTCCTTACACTTACAAGCATCCCTTCAATACATAAACCAATATTACTAATAAAATCACTGCATATTCTTCCATATGTTTGTTACAATTTTATCTGTAATATATATAAGAATAGATATAGAATACACTTAAAGCAGCAGCTTAAATCTTGTATCCCTTATTAAAAGGAAAAAAATTTGCCTTTACTCATGGACAGTGACACACCTACTTACCGATTCAGCCAGGACACTAATCCCTTAACGGATGACAAAACATCAGCAACGCCGGCAATGACAGCAGTGGACACTCGTTCTTGTTTCTTCTGACTACTCTCATCATTTCCATCCATGTGGTCATCTTCATCTTCATTTCCCTCATCATCTTCACCTGCACTTCCACATCCATGTCTTGAGGATGACGTAACTATCCTCAACTCATTGTAGATGCTTCTGGCTTTGGAGCTCAGTCGTAATGCTAAATACTGAACGTTCTCTTGATGTAACTGATAATGCTGCAATAACATCACAACGTTGCACAGTTAAATATTTCTTGCCCTTGTCACTAGCAATATATCAAAATTACTCGGTGATATGCCATAGAAGGAACGCCCCTTCCAATATGAAAATAATGTAATTCTCTAGTTTTAATCCAAGACATTTGGAACAAACATGAAAAGCATACCAAAAGACAAATAGTGTGTTAAATGATTATCACAATATGTCATTAATATTTATAAAATGAAAAAATTATGAAATACTAAAATACATATTTTGACTAATACAGTACTCACAATATTCTTAAGAAGTTCAATGCCCTGTAGAATGATTTCTTGATGGCCAATTTTGGTGACATGTAATGAAGGTAGTTCGTCAGGAGTCAGTTGCAGAAGTCTCTTCCCATCCACTTGATTGTTGACAAAGTAGTGTATGTAGGGTACAATGACATCATCAAGGCCTGCCAAAGTTAAGGAATATTACAGAGGCAAACAATCAGTGCAAAGTTCATATTGCCTAAAAATGTTTTTACTTAATTTTTGGCAAAGCTGACTAAGAAAAGATACTAATATTAACTATATTGTAAACTCACAAACTGCAATTTTATACAGGCTGAGAATGTTTAAACTTAAATACTGACAGAGTAAGTCAGCTATTTTTTTTTTTATGAGTGACACCGGGACAGGCAAATACTGCCCTCATCAATAATGCCCTACAACCCCAAACAGGGAGCTATTCTCCAAAGAAGAATAGAATCTGCTTTTATTTTCTAAACAAATATAGGAGCATTACGTAAACATTAAGTAATCTGCTGAAATGTCGCTGGGTGAAAGCCAAGAAATATCAAAATATATCATTCCAGTGACTGCTTACTTTCACACCCCTTGGAAAGAAATCTTATAACGTATATTAAAAAAATTAGGTTATAGTTAGTCAGGTTGATTCACCCCCCAGTTAAGAAACGTGTTGATAACTGAAATTACGGTTTCTCGATTTTCATTTCATTCGGGAGAGGGATGGTAAACGGCTACCATATTTGCTGGTTCTAATATAAAAAAAAAATTGGTGTTATTTCACACGTTTCTGCATATCATAATTCAGCGAGAAGAGTTTTTAACCACACTCAACCTAACTATCTGTATCTGAAGTGCTTATGAGTTTTTGCATGTGCCTTTAGTATTTAACGCGCACTCACCCCATGATCTTTAGTTAGTGCCATACATGGCACTCATCTTCACAATTTGTTAATTAAAGGGTTAAAATCCAAGATGCCATGCCTTGCAGTCAGTAACAAGCACTAATATAAATCCTATCACTCATGCATAATCATCAGTCACTCAATTTTTGGCATACTGCAAATCTCAAAATAAGAATTGTGCGCTATTCATTTGTAGGGTGGACTAAAGCCCCCCAGGACAATTAAACCTAGGGTGATTGCCCCTTACGATGACTGCCCCTTTGGATAACTGTCCCTTTGGACAACTGCCCCTAGGGCAATTATCCCTAAATCAATCCAGTCTATCCTAATCAAACATAACCCAGCATGAAACTATATCATCAAATTCCTTTTATTCCTTGATTATATATATTTCACGTTAATATCCTCAAGAAGTAATTGCCCACTTTTGGGGCAATCGTTCAAGGGGAAAGTTCTCCTAAGGACAATTGTTCATTTCTCAATTTAGTCCTACAGACGGGGAGCAAAATCTGTTATAGTAAGGACGATGGCTAGATGTAGGTTAATGAGCCTGACAAAGTGTCAATAGGTGCACCAAAATCCAAAAGACTTGAAGGTCAAGGTCACACCAGGACAGGTTCAACAGTAAATCACAAGGCCAAGAAGAGGGTGGAGACAGATCCTTTGTATCGGAAGTGACTAATTACTGCCGATTAACAACCAACAAACTTACCATATTTCATTATGTTACTATTTCCATGTTATTTAGTATCTATATTATGAGAAAATAATACCTTTGAGCCATTCTGAGACACGATCAGGACTCCATTCCACTACATTCACATAAGCCATGACTAGAATCCCCCCCACCACATTTCTTTCCAAACAACTGATCGTTCATTCACTAACGCAGTATCACCAGTCTACAAGTTGACTTTCGTGCAAATGTTTCAAAATTATCGTGTTTTGCATTGTTGTTTTATTACAGGTGCAAATGTTTTTAATTTCTCGTTTTCGTAGATTTAGACGTTTTATTACATGGCAATTTATTCATTATTATCGATTTTTAGATTGTAGTCGCAGTACTACATATATAATTTTCTTTATCAAAATTGTGGTTGTATTATTAGTTAAATTTTTTCAAAATTATCATATTCTAGATTTTGGACATCATTACCGGCTTTTGGAATCCATTTCTTCAATAGTTTTTCGTCTTCAGAGAGAGAGAGAGAGATGAGTTCATTAAATATATTCCTGGCAAATTATGTGTAGAAATATATTATTATTTTGTATTGAATACTGATAATCTAAATAATTAATGGTGAGGAAACTTGTGGTCTTAATGTCATTGAGGTATTCCAAACACCATTCGTGAATTTACACAAATACTCTTGCTGATAATTAAACAATAATTTGACAGAAAATTTTATCTTAGCAACAAAACTATCGGGTATATGCAATCTCTTTTTTTTTTCAACCCATCCAGTTGGATGATGAAATTGTAATTTTCATATAAATTCGCACCTAATGCATAAATAAAACATAAGTTAATGCAATATGCAAAATAATATAATAAGGACGATCAAAATCTGCATTATAACTATTAATATCTAGTCAATATAAGTAAATAATCATCATTAACAATCGTTAATTATTGTAAATAACGGTATATTGTTGCTATAGTTAATGATTGTTACTTATTGTTGCGCATGAGCTTACTTGATATTTCTTATATATTGCAAGAATTATTTTTAAATTGTTTATGTTTGTTGGAAAAAAAAAAGATGTTTACCTTTCCAAAGTACATAAACTGTATTTATTTAGAACACACACACACATGTACTTGTGTTTAAAACACCGATAATAAGTGCTTCGTGTGTTCTTTGTTGATACTTATATTCTATATACTAATATGAGAGAGAGAGAGAGAGAGAGAGAGAGAGAGAGAGAGAGAGAGAGAGAGAGAGAGAGAGAGAGAGAGAGAGAGAGAGAGAGAGAGAGATTAGTTGTAGTTATTCTGTGTAATTTCAGTCCAAGTCAGAACTTGGGGCTCGCTCTCTCCCTATTTTTAATAGCTCATAACTCTATTGCTATGCTAATCCACCACGTTTTGAATATGTTTGAATTACACTTCCAAGCTACAATTTACATTAAATTACCAGGCAAATGTGGAGACCAGTCTAGCTAAACTAACAATCGAAGTCACGAAGTGTGAATCTATTCTATCCATATACCTAAGCCATAGTCCCCCTTATAAGGGGGGTGGCTGAGTCAAAGAAAAGACTTTTACCTTTTGTGGGAAGTAGATACAGAGGAGGGGATTTCCAGTCCCATCGCTCTGCCCCATTTAGTCATCTTTTACGACGTGCAGGGGAACGCGGAGGAGGTATTCTTATCCCCCTCCCTCAGGGGGATAAAGTGTAAATAAGTTTTTTTTATTATTATTATTTTTTTTTTTTTTTAAGATTTAGATTCAGGGTCTACTGTATCGAGTGATCGACTTGACCTTAGTGGGCTATTCAATCAGCGATACAACCTATTTCATATTAATCTGACTTCTGCAGGAAGGGGAGAAGGTTTTAAACACATACACATGTATATACTCACTCCAACATATAAGGTATCCTCCTTTTAGGCCGACAATGCCTTGCTGTCTAAAGGGGGGTTTACACGGTCAAACGGTTCGTCGAACGCGGTTCGACAGACAAGTGTTTGAAGTGATGTTCGAACGTGTGAACGGGGTATTTGGTTGTCGAACACGTTCCCGTGACCCCATTCACACATTCGAACATCACTTCAAACCCTTGTCTGTCGAACCGCGTTCGACGAACCGTTTGACCGTGTAAACCAACGTGTTCGACAACCAAATACCCGTTCACACATTCGAACATCACTTCAAACACTTGTCTGTCGAACCGCGTTCGACGAACCGTTTGACCGTGTAAACCGCCCTTAACATTGGGGTCAACAGCTCGATATTATTATATAGAGTATTTTCCAGATGCGCGTCTCCGACTCTGAGGCGTCAGGTCGAGGGTTCGCGCCCCGTCACGGTCTGAGGTTAGCAAAGGCATGCACTCAGCGTAAGGATTACATCTGCCGAAACAAGTCCTTCGCAAGAAGGCAACCGTCCTAGCCCTTGGTAGATAAGGGAGTCCGTGACGTAAAACCGGAACAACATTTCCAGATGCCCGTATTGTCAACATTAATAATTCATCACAAATGCTTTTTTTATTTTTATCTTTGTGTCACTAGTCGTTCCCATTTGAAATTAAATACAGATGTATTGAAGCTGGAAAGTTATATCTGGATACCCTTCCCATCACACCGCTGAAGGCTCAAATGCGGGCCAATCGCCTTCCTAGTCGAGCATTCTACCTGTACGCTACAGCAGTCCCCAACATTTCATCATCACTGCGACACTCCTTATCCAGATGTTTGGATTTTGGCCCGATTTCTTAAACACTGTAAACCTAGGATACCATATTGTTAGTTAGCTAGACACACACAAATGGATTTCATAAACGCATCTGACGCGGTTCTGTGTATAGCTAGGATCCCATGTGGGATCTATCTATTTATCTCTCTATGTATAGGGCTGTACAATACCTTTCAACACTTAAGATCCTAGCCATATACAGAACCGTTTCAGATGCGTTTATGAAATCCATCTGTGTGTCTAGCTAACTAACAATATAGTATCCTAGGTTTACACTGTTTAAGAAATTGGGCCTTTGTCGCTAAGGCTCGAGGTTGCAATCCTTAAAATATATCAGGGGAGTTTATATAGTACTGTACTTATGTCGTAGGACTTTTGGC